>CAHIKZ030000804.1:572500-662500 GCA_903632075.3 Acanthosepion pharaonis
AGGTATGTCATATCTTCAGTAATCCATTCCGGGGTTTCATAGGGATTATTTACAAGCGTTGATAATGTTTTTGCAAGAATTTCATGGGTAGATGTGAGATGATACAGCCAGAAATTGGGCAACTTGTCACTTCCTGGGGATTTCCACTTTTGGGATTTCGTTAGAGCTTGCCTAACATCATCTGTGGATATATTTTCCCATTCTTGCAGAGGTGTATCCAGCATTCGTTCTTCTTCACGCCGTATCCACTCTGCATTTGGGTTATACTCCTTTGGGCTGCTCCAGATATTTTCCCAGAATGTCTGTACATTATCAATCGATGGAGGCCTTTCGACATGTATAGGTGTTTTCCAATTTCCCTGTAAAATTTCTTAAGATCTGTTCGAATATTTTATTTTTGGCGATAGAACCTACAACGTTTTTCGTATCGTCTTGTTCTCTGCGCCTTCAGCTGAAGTTTCTGCTTCAGCATTTCCTTGATTGATGGAATATCAATTAGGGATTTAATGTTATATTTCCGGTTGATCTTTTTGAATTTACGTGTGGAAATATTAGGGTTTCTGGTGAGCTCATCTAATATAGAAAGCTCACATCTGATTTGTTGTATTTCTCGAATCAGTTTGGTTTTCCAAGCTGGTTCTCTGTGTCTGTTAATTTTATTTATTGTCTTGACTCCAAGCTTCCGAGTCGCTGCTAAAGCTGTGGCGTATATGACGTTGTTAACCTCTGTGATGTTTCCCGGAGGTTTATCTGTTAACAGTGTTTCCAGAGCAGCATTGTATATTTTCACGATATGCCTGTTGGAGTTCGTCATATGGATTTTCGGGAGCTTGTCTCTGTCTGACAATTGTGTGAATGTTACTCTGCTGAGCACTTGGATGACGTCATTTTTCGCTTCGGTGATTTCAGCTCCGTGGTTTTCAAGCAATTCTAACTTATTGTCACTGAAGATGACTTCAGGTGCAGTTTCTGGAGGTTGTGTTTAAGGTAGAGTCTTGGGTTTCATTTCCTGGGAGATTATTCCGTACTTCATTCTCTCCAGCATCCACCCCATACTCTGTTGCATTCCTTATTTCTACATTCGTCTCAATAGAGTTTGAGTGATGGGTCATATTATTTTGTTATATATGTAATTTTATCTTATCTATTTCTGCCTGTGAGAGTCTGTTGTTTCGCATGATGTCCCTACGTACATTGGCAAGCATGTTTGGATTAAGGTTAGGTCTTACATCATTTCCCACCGTATTATTATTATTATTATTATTATTATTATTATTATTATTAGGAATACCGTAAAACGCTTTATCCTAACAAAATACCGGTAAACAATGATATATAAAAATGCACCAGAAGACTCCGGTCATTAAAATCTGCTAACGAGTGACATAAAGCTGTTTACGGTAATTGTAATATGCTCATTTAGGAATGACATTTCACCCGCAAAGAAATATGTAAGTCACAAAAACTGTCAACAGAAAATGACTCTAAAATTGTGGATTGTGATTTGTTCACTACACTGCTAATTATATTTTTTCAGTAATGATTTTCATGAGATTTAAATTGATTTTTTTAATGTACTATACCCTGCTATTAAGATTAGTGTTCCAAATCTCATTCTGATTTCTCCAAACTTAAAACTGTCACAAATTCGACTATTTGCAGAATTAACTTTCATCTGACCAAATTACACATTGCCAAAATTCATAATCTTTGTTATCGATTTCTCTCGCCCAGTCCATACGCCTGTTTTTCTTTACCTCTGAAATCAAGGGCTTTTTTCTTGCAACACTTCTTTTGATGGGCTTTCAGAGTTTTATAGCAGCATGTGGCGACAGTTCCATTCTGTAGGCGATAACTTTGACGCTCTGGCGACAGTTTCTGATGACTTCCACCTTCAGTGCTCTTTTTGTTCGCTCAGACACAATGCTTGGTCTTTCTGAATGTTGCTCTACACGGCAATGGCCTTCATTAAGTTTCTTGACAAAACCGAGCAATTTCACAATTTGACTTGCCACACTGATTTCATCCAATTATTTGCCCTCGTTGAAATTAAAAAAATGTCTTTACTTTCATGCAAAATTTAAGTCAACTATCGTGCATAGATGAGAGTAGCTTGATACTGACATGGTATTCTCTCTCTCTCTCTCTCTCTCTCTCTCTCTATATATATATATATATATATATATATATATATATATATATATATATATATATATATATATATATATATATATATATATATATATATAATCCACTGCAATCCACTGAAAAACTTTAATCCACCGAAATAAGAAAAAAGCCAGTCCCCACCCCGTACCATTTAAAGAAAGTTCACGCAGCGGATTGGTTGTTACAAACATCCAGTCGGATGTGCGGAATATGTGGTCTTTCTTCGTCTAATTCTTTTAAAAGGCCAGAGTCGCTGTTAGCGTTTAATTGTGAGGGGGGAATCAGGGATTGATCTCTTCTGATTGGGTCGATTTGGTGATGGGGAGTATGATGTTGAAAGACCCGAAACTCCCCTGATGAACCAAGTCAAAACATCACAGACGACCCCGTCGGGCGCCTAATTAAAAGCGTATTTTTGATATATATATATATATATATATATATATATATATATATATATATATATATATATATATATATCATTCAATGTTGGCAACATAGACCTGCGCCATCACTGACATTTTCCTACTGATCTGCGCGATGTAAACAAACTGGCGCCATCAGTACGGTGATTTGAGCGTGCCAAATTATTAGAAAGGTTTAGTAAAATTCCCAGAATTGGGCAAACAAAACGTTTTTTAATGTTGCACGTGAATGTTTATGATCACAAGAAGCTAATAAATAAGATAATCAAACAAATAATAGCAGATACAAAAAAGGCACAGTTTTAAACAAATTAATAGGGAATGTGCTTTCCCTGTTTTGAAATTACTTGAAGAAGTCGTCGACGATCCATAGAATTTGTTAATTGTAGGATGTCATCTGCTGTAATGCCGCGAGATATGTCAAGAATTGATTCCCACAACTCAGCGTTGCTCCTGAATTGTCGTCCGTTGGCGTACTGTCTTCGCTTCATGATGCGCCAAAGGTTTTCGATTGGGTTCAAATCCGGAGAATTTGCTGGCCACTTCATTTTACGAGGTTCATCGAAGCCTAACTGTTTCAAATATTCAGTATTCTTGTGAGCATCATGTTAGGGATCATTATCTTGCATAAAAACAATGGCCCTCCTGAAAGCAACTCTTTGCCTTTCATCCACGGTTCAAGGTGCTCCTTCATAAACGCTATGTCATTTTGACGCCATCTGGTACTCTCCATGGGCACACTAATGTGTTTCCAATAATACCATCCCAGATCATTATGCCTCCACCGCCTTGTTGGCGTCTTAAACTCTGATGGCGATTCTGTCCGTTCATTACCCAGACTTTGCACCATTTATCTGGCGCATCAAGTGTTGCTCGAGTTTCGTCTGTGAACAAAACTTTAGAGAAGTCAATCTTCATATTGTCCGCGGGCCATTTCAATCGATTTTGAATGTGATTTCTCGTCAACGGAAGCTTCCATACAGGTTTGACTGTTGTTGCTATTTCTCTCAGATACCGACACCGAGTACTTTTAGACACAGTAGGATCCCCAATGCGACTGAAAAGCTCTTGACTGGTAAGTCCAGGGTTCTTCGTGGCCTCTCGTTTAAGTCGTGAGATGAGGCGACGTGAAATAACCCTCGGCTTGCCTTTATCTACCCTTTTGCGTACTCCTGTAGGGTCGGAGGTGAACTTTTTAATGACACCTTCCTATCATTTTAGAAATTTCTAGGGTAGATTTACCTTTTGACAATTCTGAGGTGATAGTTTTCTTTTTAGCTTCACTTAAATTGCTTTTACGGCCTATCTTTTCACTAAATTCTTACACTTTTCTAATAATTTGGCACGTTCTAGTCACCCTGCTGATAACAAATATGGCACCAGTTTGTTTACATTGCGCAGATCAGTAGGAAAATTTAAGTGCTTTCGCAGGTCAGTGTTGCCAATATTGTGTGAATTGATTGGGCGGTTTTTGAAATATTAGAAAAAAGTTATCTCGATAATAATTTGGCATGCAATGTATATAGTTGCTATGACAAGTTTTTCGCCACACAAGATTACAGTAATTTTGGCATGTATAATAACGGCTCTTTTTTTTACCATATTAGTATCAAGATACTCTTATCTATGAACGATCGTTGACACACACATGCATATATATATATATATATATATATATATATATATATATATATATATATTTTATATATATATATATGAGTGTGTGTATGTGTGTGTTTATAAAGAGAAAGATTGAGAGAGAGAAAGAGAGACGGATAGACAGAGAGAAAATTAAGAAACATAAAATATATCACTCAGCTGATTGATGTTATATTCAGCACCTCAAGAGTTGCGTTGACGAACGTTTGTATAATTTTTTTTGATACAGTCGTCAGGATGCATCAGCAAATGTTTGGCAAATTTCTCTTTTTCGTTTTTTTTATGAAGTAAATGAAAAAAAAACAACTAAGCACTTTTTATTGGTGTTAGATAGATTTACATATTTCTGTGCGTGTTTTTGTATGCGCGTACATATGTGTGTATGCGTCTGTACGTGTGGGTATGTGAACGTGTTTAGAAGTTCGTGGTTATTTCTACTTTCATATTATTCTTGTTTGCCCATACACATACATTATTACTTTTCGTTATATTTTGGCTCTTAGTGTCAAAACATTATGTAATAATGTTTTATTCTGTATCAGATACTATTCGGGCTAAGGTTTAGATATATTCTAGGGTTTTCTATAGCTTTTGTTAAAAAAAGGGTATGCCATGTTTCATTTACTTTTTAAATAACTCATTTTTCTATATTTATTGTTTAAATATTTTTTTAATTCATGCTGTTATATATATATATATACATATATATCGTCTGATAAGCTTAATAATATTATCATTATCTTGTTAGTAGCGCGGCTCCGCTTAACGACGGGTAAATCCTAAATCAAAACTCATTGACAAACTATAATTCCCGCTAATTCGAGTAGATAGTTCCATTCAATAGCCACTCAATAATCGTTTAATAATCAATCAATAATCACTCCAGTCAGTAGCCTGACACTCCTATTTATAGACCTGGTGGAAAACATATATTCATAAGACCAAAATGTCACGCTCGAATATATGAATGTATGTATATATGTATAATGGAGAGGCAGGGAAAGAGAATCCTAATAAAAATACAAATACTGAAATCTTCAACGAAAATTTAGCCTAACTATGATCACCATTTAAATGGTTTCAGTTCCAGAGAAAAAGAAGTTGGCTGGTTCAACACAAATCAATCATCAAAGCACCTGTGTGCGTATTCCAGTAATTAAAATATAAATGATTGGGGGGTGCGATTAGAACAATCATTATAGTAAATAATCAAGTCTATAAGAATACTCAACAGAAAGCAGAAATCACTGGACAGCTATTTTGTACTCATCTGCAGTGGGCATCTACTACGGGAATCAATCCTCGGACAGATACGATGCAAAGTAAGTGTCATGTTCCAATCCAAAAGGCCTCGGTGACGAAGAAGAAACTGCCTAGACTCGATATAGCGCCGCTACTCACAAATTGACTGGTGATACTCATCCAAATATTCAAACACAACAGGTTGTGCCCCAAGAACAACGTCTTCCTTGCCCTTAGACACTCCATTATATATATATATATATATATATATATATATATATATATATATATATATATATATATAATTATATATATATATATATATATATATATATATATATATATATATGACTTAACTTTGAACATGGACACAATAACTTGACCGTGTGTTTTGAAAAATTAAATCATTTTATAAAACATATATAGAACAAACTATTTCTTATTTAACAGTTAAAATATTTAATCTTTGAAAATGGCTAAATGTATAGCCGAAAATGCTCGGATAAATAGAACATTCTGACAGTTTTTATATAATTTATCACCCGAAAAGAAAAAGAATATATTAGATCTCTTGAGAAATTGTATAAAAACTGAATAAAGTCACCTTGTCTTTCATATTCAATGAAATGGGCATGAAAGAAGAATTAGTCCCTAAACACACACACACACACACACACACACGTACGTATGTATGTATGTATGTACAAGCTGGCCTGAATCTTTGCAGGAGAATGCTCTATTTGATCGGGTGTTCATTATCACTCGGATACAGAGAAGTTCATTATCCGGAAAGCTTTATTTTCCCATTTAAAGGCAAGCCATCTTCTACATTTGGAATTTTTTTTTCTCTTGACTCAAAACTGCTCAATTTAGTATCCGAAACTTAAATCAATTTCCAAAGAATTAATTATTTTTTAAGCCCGATGTTTTTATTACTTTCAACTTTAGCAAAGTGTATACTCACATTTGAAAGATACCCTCCAAGTTTCTAAAACACTGTATATTACATCTATCGCTCCGCGTTTTCGAGAAACTCTCATAAAAAATGCATGCGTCCCCTGCCGGAGAGCTTATTCTCTTTATTCGTGGGACTCAGCACTAAGAATATGACTGGATATCTTCTAAATGTTGATTCAGGTTCATGCCTTTTATCTCTGGAACATTTTTAACACTGTATAAATTAAGTTCAACCAATTATCACTCAGTATAGCATAAAGATTAATTGGGGACGCAATTTACCCTGTCACATAAAAAATTTGCATTTAACCTTAGTGCAAGGTAGATGGTGCACTTCTGGTGAATTGACGGAGCTTTCAGCGTGCTGCACAGGGTTTGGCTGTTTAAATATTTTAGAATGTTGGTATTTAGAATATTTTACATTAATCTTCATTGATCGAATTTCTGCAGGCAGAAAGAGAAATTATTTCGTTCTCTGTGTCTCATGGCTCGATCATCTTTAATTGCTTAATAATGTTTGCATTCACTGGGATCTTATTCATAAAGATTTGTTAATTTTAGATAAAGGATTCATTTTAGTCATGGCAATTTATTTACCCAAGGTGTTTAATCTTTTCATTTTTGTCGTTTTTATTATTGTTGTTCCAACGAATCTTTCTAAAGAAGTGTTGGCCAAAAAAAGATGCCTTTGAAAGAATGTGATGATCACTTTCAAAGTTTTAGATAAATTCTGTAGTAAAAATTTTTTGTTTATACACATACACTTACTCTCTCTCTCTCTCTCTCTCTCTCTCTCTCTTTCACACACACACACACACACACACATATATATATATATATATATATATATATATATATATATATATATATATATATATAAAGATAAATACGCTATATTTATAAAGATAAACACGCTTAAAAAAATCCGCTCTCCTCCCTACCGTGCGCTGATGGCTTAATGGTTAGAATCTCAGACACTAGTTCAGTCGGGTTTCGACCCTAGCTGGAGGCAACCGGATGTCTAGCCACACTGATGAGCTGTAAAACAGCGAAACAGTCTGTCTGTGGATGACGGTATATATATATATATATATATATATATATATATATATATATATATATATATATATTCAAAATTAATTCCTCACTTAGCTGAATGATTTTATATCTAGTACCTCGAAATCAGAGTCTCGTAAAGAACTTTTCTTTAATTGTTCAATCCACACATCAGGTGATTTCAACAAATGATTACCGCTTTTTATCTGTTTTTCTTTATATTTATACATAGTTTGTGCTAGTTAATTCAATGCATGTTAGGAAGCTCTTATTATTGCTGTAACTGTGTGTTTTTTGTTGTTTTCTGTCGCGCGTATGTGTGCTTGTCTCTCCGTGCGCGCGTAAATGTGTGTATGTGGGGACGTGTCAAAAGTGGGCATTTCGCCTGTTTATCATTTTCTTGTCTCCTTGCACTGCCTCCTGATACCATTTTTTTCTTCTTTCTCTCTTTCAGCCCTTTGTCTATATATATATATATATATATATATATATATATATATATATATATATATATATATATATATATATACATATACATATATATATATATATTCGTGTGAAGCCTTCTGCATGTGTTTGTTCTCGTGCTAAGATACATGCGCTAAAATATAATTTTGCTAATGGAAAAATAGAGAGATAGAGAGATAGACAATGTGTATATCTACAATTATACATAATTTTTAAAATATAAAAAACATCAAAAGGACCACAAAGATAAATTTACTCTCTATTTGATACTTTAATTTTGATGTTACGTGTCTTTAACAAGTTTTATAATTGACACTTTTCTATTACAAATTGAGTTTCTTCGATTATTTATTTTTATACTGGTCTATTAACCTTTCTTAATTTTAACCAGGTTAATGTATTTTTAATCGTTCTTTTGTGTCATGCTGAAATATATTTTATTTTGATGCATTTAATTACATCCCAGCACATGTTTCTCGTAATTTTATCACTCATTAAATTCATCGTATCACATTTCTCTTTTGAGGATATATATTTCTTACAACTCAATGCCAACTTTATATATCCGATATTGAAAAATTAATTAATCCTCTGTTAGATATTTATTTCCAATATTATGAAGAACATTCTATTTTCCCAAGAATATTTCTGTCTATGAAATCAGGTATTGCAAATATTTCATTGAAATTGATTCTGCACTCTGAAATGCAGTTCTTATATTTTAGTATAAATACAAATATACAAAAACGAATTCAGCAAACTTTATTGGTTAGTAACTTTTTAGTGTGGCAATATTGCATATATGAGAATATTTAATTAACTGCACATGTACGTGTGTATATGTGTCTGTAAGATCTTGTAAGCTTGTTTCTGTTTAAAATATTCCACCAAAATATTAACGAATGAAATACAGTGGCCTCTTTCTAATAATTTTTACAGAAGAAAAATCAAACGCGTTTGAATTATAACGCTACAATTGATGACAAATATGACGTTAAACACAATATCTTGTGGAAAACTAAATGGCCTTGTTTACATATAAAAAATGAGCCAGTTAGAATGAGCTTTTCACGATGGTACCTAGACTTTTTTGAATTTAAGGTCTGTAATAGACTGGCGTCGAGATTTCTTCAATTTAGAGTTGAGCTGCCTAGATGTAACCGAAACTTTTATGCTAACATTTTTCTTTTTTGCAATTCCCGTTTGTGCATCTACCTGCAGGAACCGTACATTCCAGCCAAGTTTAATGTCCACAAATTTAAATACAATATCAGTTTGCTATCTACTGTACAAATTAGTTTTTCTTCTTCCCGCTCATTATTAATGTTTCGGTTCCTAATTCTTGCACACCCTATAACCTTTTGTGTCTTAGTGGCTTTATTGCCTTGTGTGTGGTGATACTGATGATACATTATATATTTCTCATCGGTTTCTATATTTACCTTGGATTAATATTGTCATGTATACACTGTAACTAATAAAATTTATCCGTAACATTACACGTTGATAAGTTCTGGCTCCTTTATTAGGATTTTATCACATTAAAAATTGCATTTTACATGAATTCTTGGTAAACTGTTGTTTTCCTTTATATTTAAAAGTTATTGAAAATATTTCCCGATATTGGAACGATTAATCTATAAAACAAATCACAGTAATAAATTATATTTATTCCATGATAATATTTGTCTTTTCATGATGCAAACATTAATTATCCAGTCATGTATTTGTCAGACTATGGCTTAAGCATTTGTAATGTCGAGCTTTATATCCATGAGAAAAGGGATACCATCTTTCAATGACACTTGAATAAACGAAATTAATGCAACAATAGTAATATGAATTATTTTGAAAGCAATTTTGTTTTAAAAGAAAACTGATATCAGTATGATATCGAAATATATATCATAAGTCCAGATTGTTTAAAATCTGATGCTCGTGACACATAATCTTAACAAAATAAAGTACGTAAGTCTCAAAGTTTTGAAAAGAGACATAAAAAGAAAGCAAAACGAATTACTAGATATGTTGGAAAAAATAAGAAAAAATAGGCCACTTCCCAACTGTAAGAAAAAAAACAGCATTGTTGTTAGAAAGAAAGAGAGCTCAAGATATAATTTGCAAACTGGAGACGTTCAGACAAAGGGCGTTTTGATAACGACGGAAAAGGGGACAGAGATAACAGAAGTCGCATTGGTAAATGTGGCTCTTCAAAAGCTAGACAAATTATTATGTAAGGAAAATTTATTTAGAAACAGAGAAAAGCGTTTTGAAATGACTTGTAATATATCCATCCGCCTATACAGCAGTAAAACACTGGAAATGTTCCCACGGATGAAGAGGAAACTTAAGGCAAATGTGGTGTGGTTCTAGGGGCGCCTGCAAAGAATACAATATACAGAACGTGAACAAGGAACATGTTTTAAAGAAAATGTTAAACAAATGTCTGTTTTCATATATAGTATGAGGAATAAACTCTTAAAATATCTAAGACACATAATAATGATAAAGGTTTTGAAGAATTAGAAACTCACAGGGCATAATGAATATAACGGGAGAGAGGGAGACAGAGTTACATGCATAATGCGGTTCTGTAAATGGTTGGCAGAAGAGAGAATGAAAATATTAATAAAAACCCAACATTGCCAATAGTTTTTATACTATACTTAAACAAATACAGGTTGCAAGCGTCACTTCAGATAGAGTATTACTGAATGAACTTCTAACCGTGTAAAAGAAGTAAGAAATGTATATTATCAGGATATGTAGGATAGAAATAAGTTGAATATACATTCGATGATGTTAAGATCGTAGTGAAAAGAGAAGCTTATTTAGCTTGCCTGTTGTATAAAGATTTTGGAAAGAAGATGTCAATGCAATACGAAATGAATGAGGGCTATCCGATTTACATAGCATGGCAGTTTTTAGTTTTGATGGACTTGTTTGATGGAACCGAAGAATCTATCTCATATAACATTGCGACATAGACATAGAGAAAATAGCTTAACGAAGTTTAATCTGTTGGCAATAGATTGTGTGATGGAAAATAATTCATCAAATACAAGGCCGTGTAAACATTCTTTAAATTTATCAAGTGTGGTAAGTATGGATGGCAGTTCCAATCCAGACGTGCGAAAAATGCTCCATTTTTTTCTTGTTTTGCAAGATATTCCGCATGTAATTATATATACTGTCAGAAGTCAGATACTTTCTGAACCAGTGCAGAGAACGAAATATATTTAAGCATTGATAGAAGTGAGTCCTATATAAGAGTCCCATTTGAGGTCTAAAGTGAGTTTCAGTCCCAAAAGTTTAATCTCATGATAAAGGGCCACATCGAGAATAAAATGGTCATCATTATATGAGGAAAAAATAAACGTTTTCACCATTGATCATGAGAGCTATATACCTAGAAATGATGTGAAGTTGTGGAGAACCAAATATGACCATATTTTGAAGGAGCATGGCACCCAAAATACGGATATTAAAGGAATCTCGATTCATATTTTTATTTGTATTCCTACTTAACTATCACTATACATATATGTATCTTTAAAATCTTGAATATCTCAAAGGGGGAGAAAGCTACTGAAAACTTTTATGAGTAGAAATTTTCTGCACTATTTGAAATACACTTTGGTTGTAGATATCCTCTGTGCGTAAATGATTTGAGGACACGAAATTGTGTCCCTGCAGTTAAGTGATAATGAATTAATGTGTTCTTATATTTATTGAGAAAGTCTGGCGAACTTTCAGCTAACGCATGAATTGAAACGACATGCTGCAATTGTTGTAATGCACGCAGAGTACAGCGATGTTGCGATTGCGCGTTTTTTGGTTGTCGCCATATTGATCCTGTACAAATTTCAGAAGGAGTTGGAAGCCTCCAGCGGTACGTATCGCCTGTAGCGAAATGCAAAAAAGCATTCGCAGCGTTCAAACAATATCAGAACACCTACTTTGATTTTTCTTTTGTTATGATTCTATTTTCTTTATGCATAAACAAACGCACATTTGATTTGAGCCGAGATTTCTCATCCGACAGACATTTAATTGCTCTTTATATCATTTTCCATATTTTTCAGGGTTTATTTTTTATTACTGATTTACTTTTAGCGTAAGATATACTACAGGTTTCAAATTTGTGAGGTCGGGGTTGGTAAACAGTTATTTTTAGCGGGAGGCCTTACTTCCCTTGAAGGCTGCGTTGTAAAAAAAATTCTAAGTAAATTAATTTTACATATTCAAATGACAGCAATTCTCAAACTTTCAAAAGGAAAGAAGTACATCATTTTCAATAGAAATGAATATAATTTTTTCAAAAAAGAATTTATGTTCCAAACATGGCGGAATCTTATCAATCTGTCAGTTATGTACCATGATTGATACACGCTCAGGCGATCATGTATCGTTCGATTCATGACTGCCAAGGCAGATTTTCCCCGCGTTAAGCTGTCATTTCTTTCTGCGGTAGACTAGTTGTCATCCAAGGCTATAGAACTCGGTCTGTCCAGGGGGAAGAAGAAGGGGAATCCTAGCTTTTCTAAGGGTGTTAGCACGTAAGTTAATGTAGTATATACGACTTGAATTCGAACTCGCTTCTCCGACATTTCCATCCGAGCTGCTATCCATTACTCCTCTGCTTCTTCATATGAAGAATAACCTAATTTGAGAAGCGAGAAAAGAATTCGTGTACATATATAATAGAAAATATAAGTATAGCCATTGTAGTCAGAAATATGTGTGACTGTTTGTGCATATGGCAAGAGTAAAAAGCGAACAACAGTGGCTATTGGACAACCTTATAAATTTTTTGAATAAAATAAGGGACATTCTATCAGAAGAGTTGGGTTGACCTAAGCATACATTGATATTTCAGCTATATATTTTCATATATGATGCCATTTAAATTAAGCATATCTTTTTGTATTTTGCATTGTTAAAGAAACGGATAATTCTGCATTATACATGAGCATTTAAAATCTTTCTTTCTAAATTAAAGTTAAAAGCCTTCCTTGTTTTAGATATCAGTGTTTAAATTGCTACCAAAATTTTATATGGGATTGCAACTTCTCATTTTCTGGAAGGCTAGAAGAGAAGACATGAATTATCTTTTGACTTATCTTTGTTTAAATACGTCGTTTAATGTTCACATGAAGGGAAGGAATGACAGAGTCTAAACAACCTATAATGCCTGTCCAATGCAAGATCTTCTCATCAATCAACTCGTCTATACGACACTATTCCTTTCCAGACATTGGAGAATGTTAGATTAGATCCGGGTTTGTCATTATTTGGATTAATTGTTCATAGTCCCACTGCCATTCAAATAGGTAAAGCTACACAATGGTCTTCGTGTGTTTCAGCGAGGGGCTGAAGGAATTATGTGTGACCTTTTCTCCCCGGATCTAGCTGACCATTCATGTTGAGGTCATTGGGGAGATACCAGAGTTAATTGCCCATACGAGGTCACGACCCGCTTATATTACAATCTCGTCCTGAGACAAGGCGTATTAAAGCCAACGTGATGTGTTCAGTGTGCACTAAGAATAGCAAGGAAAAAGAAAGGCGTGTGCTTGGTATAGGAAAAATTTGATCAGTTGACAAGGCCATATCACTACACGATACACAGCATCTGTAAGGTTCTTATGCAGAAATGAACAAAGCTGGATACGTATGGACGCGAGAATATCGATTGAAACGACGTTTTTTAGGCGGAATATAAAGGATTGTTGGTCCGTACAACAACAATAATGAAATTAATATATGTTTATTTAGTAATTACATGGAGGACTTACAGATTATAGATTTTATAATTAAACGATAATGTTTTATTGTCGTAATACAACGTCGATAAATTAATATTCTACAGGAGAAGCAAAAGGCCTATTTGCTGAAGTGAAATGATCTGAAGTAGCTAACATTTATTTGAACAGTTTATATTAGTAAGATAAGATCAAACCCCATATAAATGAATCTAAGAAAAATGTGTTCGCAATGTTCTACATATTTTGTGTATCAGGCTACTTAAACAGCATTTGGTAACCCAGATTTTCAGTGATTACGGAATATCCGTATGACGTAATTTTGCAACAAACATAGAAGGAAGATTAAAATTAATTATTTATTGAGATGAGTTTAGGGTTTACGCGTGTGTCTCACCCGCATATATATATATATATATATATATATATATATATATATATATATATATATATATATGGAGAGAGAGAGTTTGATGAACAAGGATATTTATTTATTATTTATTAACCATTATCTTTCATATTTAACGGAAAATAATAAAAACAAAGGTAGCTGCCCAAACACAGAAACACATAATATATATATATATATATATATATATATATATATATATATACGCTTTTCACCCCAACCAAGGCGGGAGTGTCACTAGCAGGCAAAGATGTTGCAGAGAGTGGGGGCAAGAATAAAGAAGCATGATAGTGAAGAGGATGAAGAAAATGACGGAGAATAGATCAGTACGTCTGGAGATGTCGATTCACATTGCATTTGAACAGTTGCAGATTATAGGTATCAGGGAACTGAGTAAGTGGAAGGTAGTTCCACAGACGGGAAGTACGAGATGAAGCGACTCAATTAGAATAGACGTCTGCATTTAACCATATCAACAGTGAAAGACTGGGACTGAGATGCCCACCTAGTAGCAGGTTTACATTCATGCTGTTTGGGAACTTGTGAAAATAGTTTGTCTTTTATTTTAGGCAGCATTATATATAAGTCATTGCTCATGTACAAGATATGTGCGAAGTTAAGTGTCCATACTTACTATTATAAATATCACTGGTGGTTATAATCTAGATTTTCTAACAACAAAACCATGTTAAATATTAAATCTATACGGTTAAATCCTACTAAATATTACCTTGTAAAATGAACTTAACCGTCTCCAACTTGACATATATATATATATATATATATATATATATATATATATATATATATATATATATATATATAGTGTTCATTAAATCAGTAGTATCACTTGATCTGATGATCGACCGGAAACGAGGCGTTACACAGACCTTGCATTTCTGAATACGATGCCCGCACTATTTTACTCTTTCTCGTGTTGTATTTGTGTGTCTGTCTGTGTTTGGTTTGTGCTTGTTTCCGTGTGTCTGCATATTTGCGCGTGAGTAGGGGTGCATACGTTTTGTCAGTAGTTGTACATTCAATCAGGTTTCATAACAGGAAAAAAGAGAAAGTCTCTCTGTGTTTCTCTGTTCTCGACAGAAATCACATTATCTTTGCTTCCAGTATGTATGTTTCAGAGCAAACAGCCAACATTGAGGATTCTCAACAATTTAACTGTATGATTGTGTTGACGTTCAGGAAAAAAAAAGATGTCATATTTTCTAACATAACGATTAGTGTTATAGCGTTATTAATCGGTATTTCTTCATTTTAGAGTTTCATTGGGCATTATAGTTAAAAGAGAAATAAAGTACACTTTATTATGTGTTGTCATTTTTAATCAGCCGGCTCTAAGTCTGAAGCAGATATTCATTTTAAGATTTAAATTTTACCATTATGACAATGTCGCAATATCTTTTACATTATATGACTGTGTTGGTCAAAAGTCTCTTTCTAATATTAAGAATATGAGGCCATTTTTGCTAAACTTAGTTACATCAGCCATTATGACAGTATCATCTGATGAATGGAAAACGTTTCAGTTTTGTATATCTATGATGATGGTTTTAATTGTCGTATGATTGTTACTCTTTTAAAAAGCTATAAAATTCATGTCAACTTGTAATAACATAATAGGTCAATCTTGACGATTACATTTAGCAGGAACCAGATGTGGCTTCTTGATGTCGTCTTGGATGTCTACTTTTATATTTATATAGGCTGTATCCCCTATATTGAGTAATTTAACCCATATCTCTCTCTCTCTCTCTCTTTTTATATATATATATATATATATATATAGCCTACATTATATATATATTTATCATTTATCCACCTATCTATCTATTTATCTCCCTCTCTTCTCTCTCTCTCTCTCTCTCTCTCTCTCTCTCTCTCTCTCTCTCTACATATATATGAGTGTGTGTGCGCGCGTGTGTATGTAGGAAGCGGGGAGCCATTAGACAAAATCATACACACATAAGAATTATTACAAATGAGAATTGACCATTGGCATTCATTAAAATTTGCCCTGGCCAATATCCAGCTGATATTGAGAGAGGAACATTAGCATATTGATTAAGCGTTCTTCACAACACAGTGGCCTAGGATGACATATTTTTCTCATCCTGTAATTCATTTGTGGAGACATTTCTTGCTTAGAACTGAAGCCAGAACCTAATGTCATTAATCAATGTGTCCTTCTCTTGGAATCGGCTGCGTTTCATAACTTAATGGGTTGACTGAAACAGAAACACAATGCTTCAGAACAGTTGTTGAGTAGACGATAAATATTTCGATATTTAAGCATGTTCCGTTTTCTGCGACATGGATGTTGCGATTTGCTGGTTAATCATCAACAGTTTTTTTTTTTTTTGTTATTTTTATGCATATTGCTCCTTTGATTTCAGAAGCTTCCTGTAATTTAGACCAAATGTAGTTATAGTATATTCTCTAATAGTGCTTACTTACAAGCATAAATCCATAGGTACTACAGCATTAGTTTCACTGTAAACTCAGACTATCAATGATGGGTTTCGGAAATAGATTTTTCTGCGTTGCCTGGGATCCATGTGGAGACGTTGCTTCTGCTGTGTTATCACCTATGCGAGGTGTCAAGAATCACTAGTCTATGTTATGTAATAATTCAGTTGAAAGATTTTCTCACATTATAAACAAGATGTGGTTTTCAAACGAGGACTCATATGCTTATGTTCATATATGAAGTTATTTTATACGATCAACTATACTTTTACGAAGGATTACGATTTTTATTCTTTTTGAGTAACCTTCTGTCTGTTTAAAGAAATTCAAATACTTCCGTATTTACTCGAAACTTCGAAAGTAACAGGACCATTCCTATAATACTACAGTAGGGATAATAAGCATTTTTTCCGCTGCTGATTTTCTGAATTTGCCACCTTACAAAAATGGGGATGGTCTATAATTTTCAGGGTAGGTCCATCTTGAAAGATAGAGATAGAATATAAAAACAATTTGAGAAATTCACATTATATTAATTTTTGAACATTTCTTTATACTTTATGGAAGAAATAAATATTACATTCCCTAACAACCAACAATGTTTCAGGCCCCACAGACCGGTTATGTGTCCAGGAGGCATATAGACTGTACTTATTATTCAATTATTACTGCTAATCAATACTCATTACCTGTATAAAAGACACTAGTTCACAAAATCATTCAATGAATCAACATCTAATCTCTCCGTCTAGGACATGTATCCAGTTACAACCCGTTTTTATTTCTGTCTAACATCTGGACGCTTGTTGTGAATCATTTTGCAGTAGATTTTCTTGGATCGTCCTAATAGTAGAGTAATGTTGGTTATTGCGCCCTGTTTTTGTATTTTCTGACTGTTTTCCTTGATTTTCTAGTGGAGAATACCCGTCCGCCAAGGCGCAGGTAACCCAGGATAAAGAGCCATCGGCCGCAACATCCACTGCACCACCAGCAAGCGTGGTAGAATGGCCCCCAAAAAAGGGCCGAAATATTAAGAAGAGCGTCGAAATGAGTAAAGTCCATTGCAAAATTGAACGTTTGCCAATGCCATCCGTTATGGAGACAGTGGTATCTAGGACAAATATCCATGTTGAATGTCGACATCAATATCAGAAAATTCCTGGCTGACAGAAGGAGACAATGGAAGAAGTCCTAAAGGCTTTAAATATCGGGGTCAAAATTTTAGCCTAAACGTCCAGTATCTGGTGGAACATCCTGCTGGCGTCTGAAGAAGCCGCAAAATTTTGCTGAGGCCGTTACCCGAGACGGGAGTACTCTGAGGTCGTTCAAAGACATGAGCGAGGATTTTCGGCGTCATTTCGAGAGCCGATTTATCTAGGAGCCTCGTAGCTATTTCACTGACTTTCCGCGGCCTTCGCTGACTGAAGCGGCCAGTTTCGAGGGTGACATCACAGAAGGAGAAATTTACTTGGCATTGGTCGGCAGAGGCAAATCTCCAGGGATTGATAGTCTGCCCTATGATATGTACTTGAGGATGTCGCACATCTTTGTCCCGATGTCGACAGTAGTGTTCAATAACTGGTTCCGGCAGTGGTCCATCCTCGATTGGTTTTCCAGGGGTGTGATCACGCTGTTGAAAAAGGTCAAGAGTATTGGGCGGTATTCAGATGATTACAGGCCCATAACTCTGCTAAACAGACCTAAAGATTTTGGCCAAGATCCTGTCGGAGAGCGTGCAGTCAGTTTTCGCGAGCTTGTTCGGACCTGTGCAAACTTGTGCTATGCGGGGACGAACAATTCAAAGCAATCTGCATCTAATCCGCACGATCATAGATGATGTGGAAGAGGACGAGCCTGCCGCGCTGATCAATTTTAATCTGTCCAAGGCATTTGGCAGCGTTGACTATCAGTACATGGCTTCTGTCCTTCAGGCTGCCGGATTCGAACCCGAAATCTGCAAATGGATCGGTCTCTGTATCGCTCACCTTGAGCTGTTGCACAGGTGAACGGGAAGTGGTTTAGAGCTTGTGCAGTGTCTCGGTCGGTTCAACAGGATTGTCCGCTGTCGCCATTACTTTATGCTTTGGCGTTGGAGCTCCTCCTTCGCCGGTTGAGGGACAGAGCATGCAGTCAGGCCCTACGGGGAATCGCTGTTTTCCCTGGTAGAGCTCGAGACGGTGTTTCTGCGTACGCCGATGACGTATCCATTTTCGTGTCGTGGCGTCGTAGGTTAAGCACCGTCGCTGTTTTGGTTGTGGTTGTTAACCCTCCACTGCTTAACTTAGCATAGGTACCTCCACGAGATCGCTAAAAAAGGAGCATAGCATGATGAAAAAGTCGCCAAACTTGACGAAAACGACTTTTTGTGTGTGTGATACACATTAATCTGGTCGTGGTTGGATGTTCCAGTATGACAAAGATCCAAAGAATACGGCTAAGTCTACAAAGGGGTGGCTCAAGAAGAAGCATATTAATGTAATGGACTAGCCTTGTCAGTCTCCTGATCTTAATCATTTAGAGAATCTGTGGAGAGAAATGAAGCATCAATTTGCCCAACGACAACGTACAAACCATAAGGATTTGTAGATGATCTGCAAAGAGGAGTGGACCTAATATTCCCCCCTGGGATCTGTAAAAACTTATTAATCAACTACAGAAAATGTCTGCTTATATTGCTTGTCAACATGTTTTTCTTCACCAAATACAGAGTTATGTTTGGCTATGGGGCGAAGTACATAAGTAAAAAAAAAAAAAAATTAATATAATGTTATTTGTTAGAATTTTTTCCGCTCACTTGCAAGACGAACCTACCCTGAAAATTATAGACCGTTCCTATTTTTGTAAGGTGGCAAACTCAGAAAAACAACAGGGGATGAAATACTTATTTCATTACTGTACTTTTATACGAATGGTAATGACTTATATAAGACATGGGAGTAGCAGAGCAGATATCAGCGAGACATTTAAATTCAAAGCCTAGTTGAAATTCCACGCGAATCTGTTATTTTAAATTCACATGTTAAGGTAAAGATGACAGCCATACAAATAGTATGTAGAAAATAAAATAATTCTGCAAAGAAGCACGAACAAGATTTTTTGTTTTTTTTATAAATGCGGCCAGTTATAAGCAATTTCCGCCACCATTAATATTTATTATATTTGCGTTTTTTTTTTATCTTTCTATCTCTCTATTTATTACTACATCTCCCCTCTCTCTGTCATTATATATATATATATATATATATATATATATATATATATATATATATAGAGAGAATATGAACTGATCATTACACAATTTTTAATTATAATCTATCTGTTTATCTTATTCTTAGCGTAGTTGTATATTATGCTGGGATTATAGTGTTTCTTTTTCATTTGAAACTTATATTAGACAATTAGAGTAAGCGGGATATTAAAATATGTATAAAACATGTAGAATACCAAGTATTTTTGATAATTTCCAATTGTAAATTTCAGGGCACAATTTTTCCACACACAAGTAAACACTACGACGAATTATGTTTAGATGAAATGATGATTTCGTAAATTGTACTATTTATTGACAGTTGAAGCCGCGTCTCTAGAGTTCTTGTTCAAATCGATTAAATGAGAATTTTTTTGAAGTTTGAAAAGTTATAAATCCAAGAAATTCATTTCTTGTTATATGTATTTATTTGTTCAAGTTAAATGGACTTACAATCCAATTAGTAGTGTAAAAATACCTTGGTACATATCTGTGTGTGTGTGTGCTGATAAGTACATCTGATCTTGCCAGTTTGATATTTTAGTCGGATCCCAACACAATTTCTTATTACATAGTCTAAGTAATTCAAATGAAAATGATGATAATACCGCGAAGCAAGAATTTTAATTCATGAAACAGAATAAAAATAAATGAATAAAGTGATTTTATTGTAATAATTTCTAGCAAAACAAGACAATAAAAGTCACCAGGATGCAAGGTGATACCGAGAGCTAAATAAACAGACATAACAATAACATAAGGGGTTTCAAATAAACAGGCGTGTTGTATTTTAACTATAGATTGTTTTGCTGTTATCATGTTTTGAAAACGCAAATGGTTAGTAGAAGCTGATAATCTAACTCTATTTGTCCTATTGAATAAATTCCTGGGATGCTGCCGAAATATATATATATTTTTCTTTATATTATCAGTTCAATTTCCTCTACGCGTCAATCACCATTTTTGGCTAGTTGTCCATTCAACCAATCAGCGACTAAACCTGAGCTTAAACATCCTGGTCATCTATCATTAAACAGTAATTCAGCGCCTTATCTCAAAACAAGCTTTTGAAAATTATCTTTCAATATCATTTACAGATATAACAGGGAATAGTACGAAATGATATGGCGTCTTCTTCATGTATATCCCTTCTTTCCAAACTGCTTCCTTTTTCATGCTTCAAGGAATTTAAGATGTTTAATATTTCCTCTAAATGTTCATCATATCCAAATAGAAATCCTTTCTATTGAGACTATTCTGATGAAGTATAAGATGCAAAGCATTTATCATTGCATTAGGTAAGATATTCTTCAAAAGGTAATCACTAACAAGTAAATGCTTACATACACAAATTAACCAAGCAAAATGTAACTAGTCTAAAGCGAAGTAAATCCTTGTAGTCTCATGTATAAACTATCATCATTTGGTTAGCAACGAAACAACTTTTAGCTTGATGGGAGATATAAAACACCGACCATATCATTGAAATGCGAAAAAATACAACACAAACGAATGTATGACTAATGAAATATGAACGACTCTTTGTTAATAATCGAATCTAATAAGATTTATTATTCTGCAATAAATACTCTCAAATAACATTAAATAACAAGTGTGGATATGTAGTAAAATCGATGAACACCACATCCAATCCTTATATTAGAATAAACATTTTTATTTTAGAGATAAATAATTACCAATTAGAGGAAATAGTCAAATAATCATAATGATTATATATATATATATATATATATATATATATATATATATATATATATATATAAGAGATTATCATGTCTAAAATATATCATTATTATAGATAAATGTGTTTATATATAAAACAGTATTCAGTTGTGTATGTGCAATTAGTTATTTATTTTAATAAGAGAGTTTCTACATTTTTCGGATCATATAATTATGAGTTGCCATTTACATAGAAATGACTAACACGAAGAAAATTTAATTATTGTTCTCCTGACACCAATTGTTTACTCGACGCAGCATCGGTCACTTCAACACTTAAAAACAGTTTCTCATTACATAATAATATTTCAATTCACTAATGATATGCCGGGTCACTTTCAAACACATTTCCATATTCATGACCCCATTAGAATTTCTTTTGGCATTCTGGCGGGAAGTTTTATGACACAAGTCATGATTAATGACGCTCTAGGGAAGATTTCGTCTCAGAAACTATATTCCTATTTCATTCTGTTGGATCCATTACAATATTTATTTTTTGGGGAATAATAGCTTCCAGATTCCGTTTCTTTTTTATCCCGTTATTCCCTCATTGATTCTGGATGTTGTGGCTCATTTTCGACATGACAGATTGTGCTAAGAGATAAAACAAAGATATTGTATATAAATAATTTTCTCGTCTAATTTTACACAAAGGAAATGTGAAAATCTTTATTGATGTACCAGTTGAGAAGCCATTTCCAAAGTTATTGTAGAAAACCATGTCTTAATAGCATACATTTAGGGACTATTTGTCTGTATGAATATGATTTTATTGCTATATAGCAATGATGTATGCCTTATAACAGGATGAATACATTCATCCCTTTATTTATAAAACCAACACGTGTATTTGAAGTTACATCTTTGAAACAGTATTTATTGTTATTCTTGTGTAATCCGAAAAATTGCTTCAATTATTTGCAATTGCTTTTTAAAAATATTACACTAATGTCACAAATATTTCATATAGTTTAGATTAAGTACATTGCAGAGTGATTTTACGAATATCAGTATTTTTTTTACAAATGTAATCTTATACAACACCCAAGATGCACCGATGGCATAAGGATTATGAAGGACTTTGGTTTGTGAGAGTTAAGAATGCGAGGCGGAATTTATACGGTTAAGAAACATAAGGGATAAACGAAGATTTCATCAGGTTAGGATTGCATTAGTTGAGAACGGGTTTCTCTTCATAAGCAACACTTCATAGGATGAATCTATCTGAATGGAGCTTAATACTTACTAAAGGAATACACTTTAAATTACGCGAAGTGGCTTGGCGTAACTGTAAAATTTAGACTTTGGAGAACTAAGGAATTTAGCTCGATCAACATTTTCCATGGAAACAGCGGTAGAGAATCGCAAGGCTTACAATATTTTATCTTTGGGAAAATGTGTTAGAAGCTAAATTACATATATTGAAAATTTTCTTTATGCATATAATTTTCACTAAAATATCATCATAAATATTGAATATGATATCAATATAATCAACAATATTGATGATGAATGTTTATCTCTTAGCCATCATTTTATTAACGGCCTACAAATATATATATATATATATATATATATATATATATATATATATATATATATATATATATATTAATTATTTATTTAAAATATGAATCAAATCGCGACATAAGAAGTCCCATGTTTCAAAAAAACAAGAGCCGAAAACTTCAATATAATTATTTAAATTATTTAAATTAAATTGAGTTAAAAAATAAGCTCTGTTCCATCTTTAAGCGAATTTTTTTTTGAATAACGTGTTTCTGAAATTTACGTGTTTTAAACACGTTATTCAAAAAAAAAATTCGCTTGAAGATGGAACAGAGCTTATTTTAACTCAATTTAATTTAAATAATTTAATACGAGTACACATCGAAATACATTCCTTTATCAATCTGTAGGTGTGTGCCTGCATGTGAGTGCATTCTGATTTACGTCTATCAGAAAATGTGCTTGCACGCATTAATGTGCAATGACCTTTACGTCAGCTGCTATAGATTAGTCAGCTCGTTCGAACACAATTGAAATTATTGGCGGTCTTCCGCAATTGGCGAAGAACGTGGAGAAATTATATGAAGACAATATCCGGTCGACTCTCACCTCACTATAGATATTCATAAATGATATTGGTCGTCGGCATTGTTCGTCAGGCTTGTAGACTTCGTCTGACAGCAAGTTGCATCCATTACTTCAGAACATTGAACCAGGGCCAATTGAATTTCATTCTCGTAATGACTGTTAATATTTACAATGGTACACCAAAAGTGTATTTGAAAGAAATTAATATCGATGAAAAAAATATGTCCTGTTTTCATTTCCTTTAATATTTTTCAAACACAATGAAATAAGGAGCATTTTAGTATCCCTAAATAAATCCTGAATAAAATAGCAAAAAAATAAAATTTAATGTATAGATGATTAGAAACTATTCACTTGGATAGTGGCGGCAATAACTTTTGATCCTAACTATTTTATAAGTGTTAAGGTGTTTCATTTAAGCAAGCACACATCAAATAAGGAGATTGAATGTTAGACGTGAAGAAATATTCAGACAATAGGATTTAGAAATTTCCGTCGAACGTTTGAAAGATAAATTGATTAATTTGAATGTTTCAGTTCCTACTTAGATAAAAAGAACAATACAATTATAAACCAGAAAATTTCAACATTTATGCATCGCACTGCAATGTTGTATTAAATAAAACTTAAAAAATACAACTAAATAAGAAATGGAGATTAATAATAATCGAAAGTTAATCCATGAATCAAGAAATCAGAAATAACATAGGTTAGTATTTATTAACCAATCATTTTTTTCCAAATTCAAATTGAAATTAACAGACGAATCTTTTAGTATTTTCAGGAGCTAACTCGAATTCTCGATAAATAATATTTGGGAATTTCAGCTTAAATATGTTTTGTATTAGAAATATTTGAAATATATTATTTGACGAAGTGAATTCATATTATGTAACTTAAATGTAGTACAAAGAAATTATTAGGATTGTGATTTTAAATATGGCTAACAAACACATATACACACATACATATATGTGTGTGTATACATTTATAAATATATATATGTGTGTGTGTGTGTGTGTATGTGTGCGTGTAAAAAATATTTTCCAAACCAATATACTGAATTCCTTTGTTTTGATCATAACTTATGTGGCTATAAATTCGACATGAATAATATAATATATGAAAGAGAAAATATGCTAAAGGTGAATTGTTTTCTGGGTATTCCAGTGTAAAGTTGCATCCAAGTTCATATCATATTTTACATTTCTTAAGAAATATATTTATAATACATTGCAGGATATTTAAATTCAAGAGGGATTAACATAAAATAATAAAATGCTATAAAGTTGACTTTAAGGGTTAAACACTGAGTGGCATTTGACGCCAGACATTAAAACTTTTAAATTTATTCTTCTTCTATGTGCCGATTCACTACAAAACGTAGGAGATCTTGACTCGAAACAATATTTTGTCCTTGGTAATGTTAATAAATTTGATTCTTTTCTTATCTCTCCACCGCCTTTCTCTGCAATCTTTGTACTCATTCTCGCTAGCTACGTTGGGTTTCGTTTGCTCTGTCTCTCTCACCTGCATCTGTCCTGTGACTATCCAGTTTTGAATGGCCTCTTTCTTTATCCTAATAACTAGAAATTTCAGTTTTCTATCCTGATGTTAAATATAAGAATTCATTTAATTTTCGTTTTCTTTAAAATTTCGTTGTTGTTCATAAATTTGCACCTTGGTATTCTCAAAATCCTTCTGTAGAAACAATTTATGTAACTGTAAGTCTCGTCTGCATAAATGAGAAAAAATATCCAGCATTCACTGACATATAGCAGGACTGATATTACACAACATAGTGGTACATTTTTTTTGCTTATTTCTTCCTTATAATGAAAGTTTCGTGTTTGAATTTTATCTTTTGCTATCCTCATGCGGATTCGGACATTAGTGTCTTACA
Organism: Acanthosepion pharaonis; assembly: GCA_903632075.3. Taxonomy (NCBI): domain Eukaryota; kingdom Metazoa; phylum Mollusca; class Cephalopoda; order Sepiida; family Sepiidae; genus Acanthosepion; species Acanthosepion pharaonis. Next base: position 598,128 of record CAHIKZ030000804.1, read on the forward strand.
TTCCCTCCTCTGCTAAAACAATTCTTAAATTGTTGTGCTTATTTGATTTTGACACTTCGAATTTGTAATTTTCATGTTGGGTTGTTTCTTTTGCTAACAAACCTGCATTTTGCATCTTTGCAGTTGATTTCTTTCATTCTCGCTTTTCTTTTCTAACATCTGTAGTTTACATACGGCTATAAACAATGTGTTATCTGCATATCTTATGTTCTATCGATTGTGGTCGTTAATAATGGATTCTGTTAGGAATTCTGATTCACTCAGAATCGCCTCGCAGTATACTTAGAATAAATCCATTGAGAATATAAATCCTAGTGCTATACCTCTTCCTATTTTTGTTCATTTACTGAACACATTTTCTATCCTTATTCAGGTTGTTTTCTGCCATCTTAAATTTTGCATTATTCAGTATCCTTCCCAAATATGCCAAAGGAACCTAGCATTTCTCACACATCTTTGTAATGTACTTTATCAAATGCTTTTGTCATAATCTATAAAACACAAGGATATATAATTACTTTTGCCATTTTTTGCTCTTTCTATTATCATTTTGAGTATAAATATCTCATTCCTTGTACCAGTGTCTTAAACATAACCGCACACTTCTTACCCTTCTGATTTTGATTCGGGCTCTATTCGGCAGAACTCGAATGAAAAAGTTTTATTGTATTAGGTCGCCATTCCTAACTGGCCCCTTAGGAGTTGGCATGAAAATAGATTTGCTCATATCCTCCTGCATATCAACACAATCTCATCGTTCACTTCAAATATATATATATATATATATATATATATATATATATATATATATATATATATATAATATATATATATATATATATATATATATATATATATATATATATATATCTTATGAATTCGCAACATATAAAGATATGAACCCCAGGTTAAATAGGTGTGATCGCTCAGTTAGAAACACACGAAGAAGGGGTACACAGCATTAACATTTGTAAATAAATGTTATATAACAAAATAAAAAACACAAAATATGGGAAAGTATGTAATGACATACGTACAGTTAATATAAGAAAACTTAAATGACATTGGCTGTCAGTTCAGACGTTTGTGTTTCAGGAAATTGGAGCTCCAATGTTGGTAATGACAAACAAATATTCTGTTGAATGTTAACAAAATTTAATTGTTGTTTATTCTGAAATATAAAATGTAAGATTTTGGAATGACATTGTTGTTCTGTTTACACTTAGTTACTTGGATTGCATCCGTGAAGAAAGTAAGATGACTTCATTGGCAACAATATTCTTTTCCCTTTAGCCACTAAATAGTCAAATAGATCCAAGATTTCGGGGATTAAATTTACTTATTCCTTACACAACAAGAAATTAAATTCTTTTGTGGGTGTATTTCTTATCCCACAAGATTGCATGACGAAAGTCTATTTTTTCACGAACTCTTATTCTAAAATATCATTGGAAAATGGAAGTTGCAAAACGAAAATTCCACTTGGTGATATATGTCACGTGAGAGTAGGTGACCGATTGTTACTCACTTTCTTAGGTCCTTCAGTTTATTGTCAAGGAAGCCGAAATACTTTTCCTGGTATTTCTTAACCGGTCATACTGTTGGCTGTCAAGCGACCCGAAATTCCTTTCCTGTCCTCGCTTAGCAGAAACACGACTGAGTTTAGATAGGTTGAAAAACAAGAAATAGGGAAGGAGGGGACGAAGAACCACAAAAAGCACCTCTCTTAATATATTTATTGTACGTCTGATTCAGCAGTTAGCATTGAAGACAATAGATAGATAGATATATAGATAGATATATAGATAGATAGATAAATTGGGAACGAATAGCTTCTCATTTCGACGTTTGTAACATTCAATTTCGAAGAGGGCACAATAAAACAGTAAAGCAATATTCTTTATTTTTAGGTTATTATATCAAAAACATGTATAAAAATTCTACATAAATACAATCGTGTTTCGATGCGTATTAACACAACTCATCAGGCATTTATAAATAACTGGTGAGTAGACAATAATTTATTGAGATTTAAAAAAAATATGATTCACCCTCTTTTTACGAGAAAAAAGGAAGAACAAGAAAAAGAGATGTCTACATTTTTGTGGATCAGACGATGTCATTTATTAGGAAAGGTGAAAAGTAATTTAACATGATACACTACAAACTCTATTCCCTGTGGGTGAAAAATCTCTTTTAAATATACAGGCACTTTAAGAATCATATGGAAATTTTAAACATATAAATCAAACAAAATTATTCAATCATATAGATCTAACAAAATAAAATAACATTTAGTCAAGAATTGCATTTTATTTTATGTTGTTTGATTTATATGTTTAAACTTTTCATTTTATTCCTAAAGGCCTGTTTATTTACCAACTATAAAAGAGATCTTTTGAAATCAATGTATGTAGTCTGTCGTGCATCTTGTGAAATTACTTTTATTCTGTCCTTGGAAAAACATGGTCTACTTTAAAACATTGTACACATTTCTACTCTATGGATGCCGTTACGATTCTAAACGGCGGGTCATCACGTACGATTGCTTCTTAACGTTCTTTTCTTACCTTATTTGAACTTAGCTTAGGCCATTTAGAGTGGATGATTAGAGTAAAAATAAAACATACCCTGCAATCATCTCCTCTCTTTTCTTTTTACTCTTTTTTCTTTTTCTTCCTTTTCTCGTGAAAAGAGTGTGTATCCTGTGACTTTTGTCTTACTCTTTTCTTTTCTAATATTTTCTCCTTAAAATAGGCTGTATCTTATTTTTAAATCTCAATAAATTATTGTCAACTCAACAATTATTTACTAACGCATGATGAAATGGTTCATTACGTATCGAAACAAAATAATCAAAGTAATGATTATAATACCGGTGAATAGAAGGCAAAGGAGAATTATGCCGGAAATAGGACAAGAAAATTGCGGCCTGGTCAAGGATAACTTTAATAGAAGTGCGGAACTTATGATCAAATTAATATCAGAGAAAGAGCAATACAAATACAGACGGTTGTACACTGATATTTTATAGATTATGCAAAAGCATTTGACAGCGTTCGTCGCAAGGATCTTTTTGAATTGAAAGGAGAACTTGATTTATTTGGAAACTATAGAATAATCTAGACCTTATACTAGTTGGAAACGTCTGTATACAGAGCGAAAATGAATTGAGTAGCTGCATAAAAATTGATGGAGGGTGAGACAAAGTTGTGTATTCGTCCCAGATTTATTCCTCGTTTACAGCGACGTTATCCTAATGGAACTAGGGATCCTATCACAGTTTATTAACTGTGGAGGAAATTTTTACAATATAAAAAATAATTACGTATAACATTGTATTTTTCGGAAAGAAAACTACACGCCCTTCTAAAAAATGTCGTACAAGAAAGCGAGACAAAAGAACGCCCACACTCAAATGCAAGAAAACAGAAAGCATGGTCATCAGCAAGAGGAAAAGCCCAAGAGGCTAATTGAAGGGCTCAACATCAAGAATGCACAGAATTTTAAATAGTTGGAAATTATAAAAAATATGATGGAAAATGCTTCACCGATTTCCGAGCATGCTTTGAACTAGCGAATAAAATAAGCCAAAAGTCAAGCCAGATGCTGAGGAACGGAGAAATTTCATTAGCAATAAAGAAAAGAGTACTGGATTGCTATGCGATATCGCTTCTTTTATAAAGAAGTTAAAACTGGACATTCTCCCCTTGGATGAGCATGCAGAAATGTACTTGTATAGAAGGATGCTGAAGGATTCCATAGAAGTAGCGAGTAAGAGTCAATGAAGTCTTAAGGAAAACGGTGACTGAGAGAACACATATTCAGTATCAGAAAAAAAAGACAGCTGTACTTCCATGGACACATGATTAGGAAAAGAGATTTGTGAAATTGAATTCAAAGTGGACATTAACGAGCTATACGCACATATCAATTGATGGTGGAACGAAGGGCATGAACCCTAGTAATGGGAGAAAAACTGCTATATGCCACGCGAAATAGAAAGGAGTGGAGAGACATGATCGTTTATATCATGAAATGTCGTGGTTCATCGAATAAGTGCAATTGTTTTTGTTTTTTTTGATGGAGGGCATTCTTACATATCATATTCCTTCATTATCTTTATTTAATTCCCTCCATTTCTACCATTTTCTATTTTTTTCATTTCGTGCATGCAGATATTTTTTTGTTTTTTTTTTGTTTTTTTTGACACCAGTGTATAGGAGGGTACGAAAAAGGGTACAATGATGCAATTAACTTTGCAAGAATTTTGGAAACGGCATGCTGTGCTGCTTGGTAGTCGTGGTGGAAGCTTCAATACTAACATTTCAGAGTGTTTGTGAGTGCAGAATATTTGGAAAGGATTTGGATGAGTCTAATCGTAATTACAAAGGTATAGCTGTTCAGAAAACACACACTGATCGTTCCGATAAAAGAAGAACTCGCGAATTTGCTGCTGAGGATCTCCAGACACAACACGGTGGCCTACCTGGAGGGGGCAGTACAGCCCCAGATCAAGAGGGTGTCTGCTGGAAGAACCCATGTCTTGCAATAAGACTATGCAACATGCCACACAATCAGGAGCACCATGTCATGGCTGTTTGTCATTTTCTGCGACCACATCATCCCTACAATCTAGTAACCCAACTCCCCAAACTGCAACCCCCTTATTATGTGTGGAATGCAGCTGAGCGAGTGACCAACAAAATTCCTTGTAACAACAAAGATGACCTGAAGTCAAGTATTCTGGCAGCATTCACCATCTTAAACAAGGAGACCGTTTAGATATGCAAGATATTCTGAAGTCGCGTAGAGGCCATGGTTGAAGCCAATAGCATTATTATTGACTTAATTTACTTCGTAGTATTTCAAGAAATTTTCGTGTAATTTTGGTACATATATCTGTTAAAATGAGATATCAGTTTTATTTTCATTTTTGCTTAATTTAGACGACAATTTATGCATCGCACTCTGTAGATAGTCATATAACAAATATCTTTCATACATATATATGTGAGTGTTCTGTTTGGTACGCATGTAATTTATGTCACCAGTAGCAGACAAACGACAAAAATTGTTGCAACCTGAATTATTGAATGATTTTTTTTATGTTTCTCTGATTCTGAAATGAAAAATACATTGTCATGAAATATTACTTACATTTTCTTTTTTCTGAAAATCTTATGATGTCATTGATACATTTATTTCATGTTTGTTTTAGATTGTAGTGTTTACAACTTCATAAGAACAGAATGAAGATTCAGCAAATTTAACTTATGTCTAGTGACAGTGCAGAATATTGCGTCTCATCGATCGTTGCCACCGTTTCATATTACAATCACCACATGAATATCAAAAGCAGCTGTTTTCAAGGAACATATGAACAATCTATGTATGATAATTGGTTGTACATTGCGCTAGAAAAAAGAGAAAAAGAAACAGAAGTGCCAAAAATATAAAGGTAGATTTTTACTACTCACAAATGGATTTCACTTTAGTATAATGGCCTGAGATATGAAGAGAAAACACTTTTTCTTGAACTTTAACGAAACTTGGTTGCTCTCGAGCAAAAGTAGCAACGGGGTACAGAGAACATGTGAATTCAATTTTCGGGCAAACCAAATTCAAGTGATAGCACGATGAAATTATTTCCGGTATTTTCACTCCCCCTAGCCTGCTGTATATATAGGTATGTATATAGGTAGGTATCGTTTATAATATGTCAAATAATTTTCCCCATGAAAAATGAATATTCGCATAATCCAAAATGATACTGTTATTTTATGTATTTAAACATTTTCCATCGGAATGGCTTTTCTGGTAAACACACGAAATTTAAGAAAACGAATAATAACATAAACAGCACGAGAAAATATGGTCCTCCGGAAATGAAGCAAAGGCGAAAATGTTGGAGACGTACGAGGAGTAATTACTAATCAAACTGAACATTGACTCTAATCTCATCCAAATTCGAACTCGTGTTACAATCAATCTACATTTCAGGTACGTTAGACTATAAACCCAAAAGCGTAGTGTGCCTTATTTTTTAATATTGAATTGATAATAATTATAGTTTAAGTTGAGGTACATAAATTCAGCGAATATTAGCAATTGGCATACCAATTGTCGACAATGTCAAAAGCCGATTTATCGCTCGTTTATTAACTAACTCTTCGAATATCCTACTAACATTTCTCTACTCCTCTATAAGCATGTTTTACAATAAATATTTTGGAGTCGACTTCGTCATTGCGTGCAAAATAACTGTGTTGTTAAGGACTATTCTCCACGTACCGTGTCTCTTAGGACGTAGGCAATCATGGCTTTGTCCAAATTCCTGTACCATGTAGCTCTGTGTTTCTGTTTTTTCTCTTGAACCCACTTCCGCCAAGCTCAGCAAACAATTTATACATTACTTTCCACTGTCCATCTTGCCCTCTCTCAGTCACGGGAGTATCAGATTTCAAAAGATCTCCAACCTCTTTATGTGACATAGAAACCTCGCCTGTATATTCCTGGTATTATGTATAAATTTCGTCTCTTTCCATTTTCTCCAAAACTTCGCCCTTACTCAGTTATTCGGTCCATAGCATCCTCAGCACCTTTCTGTAAAATCACAATTCTCTTGCTTCAATTTTCCTCTTCATCTTTAAAATTGTCGAGCACTTACTCCCATAAGAATAGCAAAATGATTTTCTTCGCAGCGCAACATTTCCGTAGATATGGCATTCTGGAAGTGCATATTTATTCGTATTCGCATTTTTTTGTTGTTGTGACAAACTACGTTCTAGTGATATTTTCATTAAATGCATCAAACTCGGAGATTATTTTGTAGTAATCCATATCTTCCAATACAACTACCATTCCAGTAACTATCCGACTCCTCCTTCAGTTCTCTAAATTACTAAGAGTCAGATGAAATCAAAAAATGGAGTATTGCTGTCATATCTGGGCTGCCTCTCTGTATTACTCACTTAGCTGTCTTCAGAGAGTTCTAAAGATTTTACGCGGCTTTGTGTGAGATTAATTCTTTTTCACCATATAACCCATGACCCACAGAGGAACCATCGCAAGCCAGTCCCTACGCTATCGCTATGTCCATGGAAATTGATCTAACGAGCTACATTATTTAGTCCCCGCAGCGTTGACATGTGCAGCTGGGAAATGCTATGCCAAGAAAACATGGATGAATCATACACATTCGCTTCGTAATCCATTTATAAGGAGCAAGTTTTGGACATACAGCTTTCTATGAATTGATAATTTTGGAAAAAAAAACTCAAGAATAATTGTTTTCCAGATAGCTACAAATTTGAAGTCCCCATGTCTATAGTTATCAGTTATCGTTCTTGTACAACCTCATGAAAATTTTGCCTAATCTTACACTCATGCAATACCAAACTAACCGTTTAAATTAAGCGATTCTTCGACTATGCATTGGGTGAAGTATAAAATATAATATAAAAGTGTATTATTAATAATTATAAATTTATAATTTTATATTATGATATTATAATATTTTATAAAATTATTATAATATTATAATAATTTTTTCATAATATTATTATAATATTATAATTTTATATTATAATTTCTAATAGTTATAATATATTATTAATATAAATAAGACAGTCATGAAAAAAATAAAGAAGAAAAATAAAATTATTTTAAAATGAAAAATAATATTGCTATTAACATAATCACAAGTAATTTAATTTAAATGAATTTATATTTCAATACATTTTTCTACCATTTTGGAATATTTAATATGGCTGAAAACGATGAGATTCAAAGTTTGAAAAGTACTACTCGATAATTTCTATTAGGTGTTTACAAATAATAAATCATCAAATGGAATAAGTATCGATAGGAGTATTCAGTGTATTCTTGCCTCGAACACTAAAAATAAACAGTGTAGCGTATTCTAAAAATGTGCTTTTACATTCTACGAATACACATCGTAGATAAACATGCTGCACTTTAATTAATTTTCAGTTATCGTGTAACTGCTAGTCTTTGATGAATGAAGATTTTCCAATGTATACTCATGATTTAATAATAGATCGTATAAATTCATATGTCCCTAATATTACTGATGTTACGAACAAAAAACTATAAGAAACGTACTTTAAATCTTCAAACGTTCCGATTTAATCATATATTGGATATCGACTTGTTAAAAAGGTATCGCTGACAATTTGATACATGGGTTATGTTCTCTTGTGAACGACAATGTTTATTGACGCCAGCAAGTGAATTGAAATGCATATCGAATTATGGGCAAAAGAAGATGTTCTGTACAGGACCTGGTCTGTTGGATAAATTCAGTTCAGCGCAGCTAGCGGGTTTTCTTGTAATGGATAATACTGCGGTGGTTTCTGCATGGTTTTTGAAAGGAAGCAGGCATAAACATAAATATTCTCCCACATACTACCATATATATTATTCTGCCTTTCTGACATACACATTTTATGTTTTCCCAATTCAATGCATTCACTTGAAAAATCGGAGTATCTTCATGAAAAGTACGAATCCATGTATTTCGATCGAAATGAACAGCTTCGAACTCTGTATTTTCTATATCAGGGATTGCAAAAGAAAAAGATTCTGATGACCAAGATTTGTCCTTGGAAATGTTGGATGTGGTGTACTTGTATGATATTGAATATATATATATATATATATATATATATATATATATATATATATATATATATATATATATATAATTATTTATTTAAAAATATGATTTCAACCTGCGACAATTAGAGGTCTCATGTTTCAAAACAAGAGCCAAAAACCTCAATATAATTATTTGAATTAAAGTAAGCTCTGTTCTATCTTCAAGCGAAATTTTTCTTGGAATAACTTATTTCTGAAATTTACGTGTTTTAATAGTATATTCATAATTGAAATCAAAATTTCCATGGTAAATAAAATAATTATATTTATGCTCTACTTTTGTATCGAGCACTATTTTTTAAAAATAGTAACAAAAATACTAAGGAACTTTGGATTATTTACCTAACCAGTTCTTTTCCTATTTTCTATATATTTTCTATAAATTTTCACACACACACACACACACACACACACACACACACACACACACACACACACACACATATATATATATATATATATATATATATATATATATATATATATATATATTCTGATCAGGTTCCATGCAGTCATCAAATATACAGCGTTGTAATTAGAATATATTATAATATAATTTCACAACTTGGAATATTTATGGAAATAAAAAAATAAATATATATATATATATATATATATATATATATATATATATATATATATATATATATATATATATATATAATATTTATAAACTATTTCATAATTTATTCGTTTTAACGTATGGTTAAAATATTGACAACACTTAGCGATGGAACACTCAACACGAATGAAAAACAGAACAATCGCATGAATTTAGACAATTTCAATACAATTATGCCTTGTATGAACAGCAATTTATCAGAAAATTGACAAATACTATAAGAAATTTATCAAACTGACTTTATGTGTTGTATTTGCATAAATGTTTTCGAATTAATTATTCTTACCATCATATAATACAATATAGTTTTTAAATATAAATTAATTAATGATATCAACGAACGCAAATGTTTAGAAATCTATAGAAATGACAGAATAAAAAGCAAAGAAAGCGATAACAGATAAAAGATGACAAAAATAAAAGTCCATATGATAGTACAGTTCAAATTATATTTGTCCACTTACTTAGGCATTCCATATATATATACATTCTCAACGACAAACACGGCGACTTAGTTCGATCCAAATAGATATCGGGGTGTTTCATAAAAATGTAAAATCATAAAGAGTAGCTTAGCTTGAATGTTTGGGTGCAAAATAATATTTCACAATGTGTTTGCATTTGTACCAGTCTTAAAAAGCTTTGTCTTTGTGAAATGACACAAAATATACAAAAGTTTGTAACACAATGGAAAAAATAATAGCAAAAATATAGAAATAAAACATCATATAAAAACGCCATTAACGTCCGCCAAGTTTCTCCTTAAAAAGCCTACTTGGCCCTTGCACACGGATACAGAAAATTTTTGCAAACATCATGAAACGTTATGACCAAAATAGTTCATAGGTAACCCATTGTTCTTTCCTCGTATCGATTTCTTAGCAAACTTTATCACGAGAGTTTGTGACATTACACTGACAAACCTGTGACCTGAAATCCGTCAGTGTGATGGAGTACTAGACACACCTATACTAAATAAATATATATATATATATATATATATATATATATATATATATATATATAGTTATAGATATAGATACATGTGTGTAATATATATATATATATATATATATATATATATATATATATATATATATATATTCACTCAGGATTTTTTCTCTTCTTTCTAACCTCGATTTCAGGGATTGTCCTTTTAATATTCCATTTGCATGTGTCCTTTTGGAAAATATTGGACTTTACTAATGCAATGCAATAGAGGCAAGTGATATAATTTTTGCTTTTGTTGTGTGGCTATGGTTTGGAGCCGGACAAGAAAGAATGAGGCGGTGTGTGTGAAAACACGTATTGGAAATTATAGAACGTCAAAAGGAGTTTCTTCGATTGATTGGCTCTGCACTCTTTTATTAATCATTTTTTCAATTATTTGTTGAAGGTCAAGAATCTGTTACAGTTAAGTAAGATATTGTAAGCCATTCTTACAGGCATCTTCCATGTAATAAATATTTTATTCGATTTTAGGAAAGAAAATATTTAAAAGAAAAGAGCTATTATTTTGCAAATTTTAAAATTGCTAATGATATGTTTGAATGAGATTTGACATTTATCCTAATATCAGCTGACATAAACTTATTTATAGCTTGTTATAAGTTCGCAAAACGACTACAGCAGAAACAACAACGTTGAAACCAACCAGGCATCACTCTATCTATCTATCTATCTATCTATCTATATATCTATCTATCTATCTATCTATCTATCTATCAGATCAGATCAGAGGGTACGCACGGTAATCATACGATGATAATTATTACAAAATATTACAAAATAAATTCTGTTGTGAAAGTTATGTTTTGTGATCCATCGGTTATCATTTATAGATTTAACGAACACTATATTAGTTGTAGGTCTGTAAAAATTCACGTATAAATATTTGTTTCGTACTATAAAATATAAATGACAATGACCATAATATAGGGTCATAAGATGTATTGGCTTAATGGATAATAAGTCAATAAATTCTTCTTTATCAACCACTGTTTTAAATCTGTTCAATGATTTTATAATCTGAAAGTAATTATACAGGCAACCAACTCTTGTAGCTGTGAACCTAATTACAAATGATAATTTTATGTGTAAAAACATAAACTGATATGGGAAAATCAAATTTCTGCATAACAACTTAATTTTAAATGTGTTTTTTTTTATAAAACAGAGGACGACACATATTTGTACATTGTTTCATTAATTTGACTGAAGCGTAACTTCAAGAAAAGGGAAATATAATTATTTTATCGAGATTCAATTAAACACTATAAAATTAAGTACAGATATATATCTCTTCTATATATATATATATATATATATATATATATATATATATATATATATATATATATATATATATATGATAAATTCATAGCTCATGGTATACTACAGTTATTAGTTAAACACACTTTATGTAAATATAAATGTAGTCCAACCCAGCGTTGATAGTCTTTCACATTCTTAAATGCAATCATCGGGTCATGTGCGTCATATTTTGTGTGATATGGCTATTGCTCTTAATTTCTCATACATGTTAAGAAATAATTGTTCTGTTCGCTCATTTACTTTTTGGGAAGGGATTTTCGTGTGCGTAGTTTATTTGTTTATCTGGGTCCTTCATTTAATCCTATGTATATTTCGATTTCGTTAACTTTCGATTTTATAGCGGTTTGATATATTGCATTGTTCTGTTGGCAATTTCTGATAGGGGGTATTAATCTATGCTCTGCAGTCACACACATGTAAGAAAGCATCATATTTTCAAGCCACCATACGCCTAAAATATAAAACCAAAGGTAGGAAAATATTTATTAATCACATACAAAAGTTAGCTCGCCCTGAAATCTCTACAAGTTATTCAACTAAAAACAGCAAATATCTGATACATTTGCGCCAATAATTTGACACAGTTATTAAAAAGACACACAAACTCAACCACCTAAACACTCGCATCAATGAAATGCAAATGTAACAGAGAAAATAATGAATGAACCTTCACCGAATTACATTTTATATATATATATATATATATATATATATATATATATATATATATATATATGGCCCGACGATATATATAGCGTTAAACAGACTGTCGCCTCTAAGTGTTGACTTCTATGTTCACTTTATATATATATATATATATATATATATATATATTCAAACGTTATATTATATCTGTATACCTATTTTTGTAGGCACTCCGGGTTTTTTTTTAGATTTTTTATTTCGTCTACTAGAGAAAAATTAATGAAGATATGACCTCCTGATTCGGGCATTCACCATCCCTTGCAGGGGAATAAACATCATTTCGTCAAGCGTGCTTTGACTGCATCACAGTCAAGTGAGTTTTTATTTGCCTTATATATTCTGCCTTAAGGCTACATATTTTTTATTAAGTTTTTTTCCGAGTGCGCAGGCCTATATGTGAAATAACACCCCTTAAAAAAAAAAAATGAGCCTCAACTCTAATACGAGTATCTACTATAACGTTTGGTGTCATAATATATGTTGGCTTGAATCATATATATCCGTATGTAAGTTTTGTAAAGTACCAACAAAAGTTAATTTTTAATAATTTTTATATTAATTTTGTGACGTTCGGATTATTTTTTTATGTTAAGTTCTGATTTAAAATAATATTTTTCTATGTCTTAGTACATTCGGCTCGTGTTAATCATTTACAAATATTTTCATCGCATTGTTATGTTGATTTTATTATCAAATATCTCGTTTCTGCTCTTCAATTTAAACATTAACTGTAGCGTATTCACGTGCGCGTTCCAATATTCTCTTTATTTTTCATATTTTCATTGAAATATATTTATAATATTCTGTCTGATATTTGATGTAATTCTATTGATGTGTGCTTGTTTGCATCTTACTTTCATTTTTTCAGTAGTCGAGGTTTTACCTTTCACTTATTAATAAGATATCTTATTTTTTTCTATTCTGTTGCATATTGATATTTGATTTGATATAGCTAATGCCAGATAATTGTAATGTTACCCGTTTCCTTAAGAGCATGCATTTGCTATTCATAGAAAGAGTAGCCAGTAGTACCTCGATTGAAATTTACAAATATTCTCTATTCATTTAAAAAAAAATGTCGGGAAGATAAGTTTCTCAAGTAACTAGCTGTTATCTTTCTTTCCAGTGTTGTTGAACCGTCTGTTTAAAAATCTGTGTAGATTTAAGAATATCATTATGTTATTGTTTTATGTGCAAGATATATATGCTATCTTTTATAGTTGCTGCTGCTGTTGAATGTCGTCATGTGATGATGATTCTGTTACTAGATACATGTCTTTGGAATTTGTGTAGCAAATATCGACAAGGTTCAAAGGAGTATGATCCCCAGTAAGTTCTATTTTAAACTTTTGATCTGAGTAAACTCTTGTATATAGTTGACATGTTAGCTATTACTTAACGGGTTTGGCGTCATCAGTGTCATATCTATGAAATTCCCTATTTTGCAAAGCTAATTATTAACATGCCTCTCGTTTTCCTGAATATTTTAGTTTTTCTTTTGTGTGCGGTTCTGGGCTTAAATTCATAAAATCTATGTATTATATTATTATTAATATCATATGAGGATTATCAGGAATTATCATGGAAGAACGCTGATTAGCTTTCATATGCCTTCTTCACAGAAAGGGCTATAGAGCTATCATTCACTTAAGCTTGTTACCATGCAAGTCTAGGGAGAACAGTCTACTATGCTATTTAACCTAACTGCCAGTATAGAAGGGCGCATAACTCTGTAAAGGCAAGGTATTAAAGAGGAACATTTTGTTTTCGTGTCTGTTAACCCACAGTGGATGTTTTCGTCTATTCTCTTCTAATTATTGCTTCTGACCGAATATATTGTCTTGTCTACTGTATAATCTATCCATTTTATTTTTTAATTTTTTTCGTCTATCGTTTGTTATAGATTTTCGCCTTCTAGGGCATCTGATCTTTTTTTTTTTGCTTCTTATAAGATTTTTTTGTGCTTGTCTCTGGATAAGTGATAGCTAAAAGTATCCTGATGATTTTTTGATTTTTCACAGTGTTTTAATGTGATTTTCGTGGTTGAACGTTTGCTGGGTGTGACATTTGTCGTTGTTGTTGTTGTTGTTGATACGATTATATCCAAACGTCTGTTTATTTAAACATTATTATTTTTTTTGGCGGGGGGGTTCTTTTTGTGTATACTTAGACCACAAGAGGTCACGGTTATTGAGCACATTTCTAATTCTTCCACGTTTTCTTTGCTTAAACATGCCGAGATGTGTACAGCATCAAACATTATAATTTCAGTCCTCGAAGCGGCGTATATTTGGGACATGTTCTTAGATTATAATGGTCTACATCCTAAACACACTCTTCTATAGAACGTACTGTTTTCTGATTAGATCATATTTCTTTAATATTATTGAGGTTTCAGAAAATGGACTGGTAAATTTTATTCAAATGCGATCTGGAAGACAAATATTACTGCATTTAAATCTACTAGATCTAGTTATCTTACTCGCATGGAGATTTCAGTCCCAGGGTATTTTGTTTATAGAATAAATAATAAATAATCGAAATTCTAAATCACTACAGGGAATAAACAATCGAAAGTGGAATTGGGCACGTAAAGTTTCGATGAATTCTTACCCAGAGATTTTTCTAAACTTTATTTATTATTCAAGAATTTTTCATATAGCTATGCTGATTTCAATAAAATTTTTAACTTTTTTTTTAATATATTCTTATAGTTCTTATTCATAATCCAGAGCGTACATAAGTATTTTTTATGAATATTTGCGAGCAGTATTTTTATATGTACTGCTCAAAATATTTGAACAATCCCAACTTGTTCCTATATCGTCTAAGATTGTCTTGGCTGCTAAATATATTCTGAAGTGGGGAATCTTGTTTAACTAATATGGGAATATACGTTTGATTATTCGATTTCCATGACTTGTAAGCGCAATTTTAAAAGGACAGAAATCTTTATTTACATTAATTTCATTCTTTCTTGTGTTATCCTTTTTGTTGTCATTATCGCAACGTTTCAAGCGTTATACCTTCGGGTTTACTTCAAGAATCTGTTGATCCGATCAACTTTCAACGAATTTAAAATTAATGATCGATGTATTTTATCCTTCTCATAATGTGTATGCCAGCAATTTACGAACGGATGTTTTAAGCCACTGGGCTATTTTCTCGAGAAAAAAAAACCCTAAACATTTAACTTTAGAGAGTATGCCTAATTTTTATATTTAATGATGCTGTTAATCTTGACCGTCTTCGCTTCTCCCTCTCATTTCTTACTATGACCGCTGTGTCCTTTCTGCTTTCTAATAATTTGTGTACGATAATATGATATACATAATGTTGCCTTGGTAGTTTTGTAGTGTCCAATCATTATACGTCTCCAAGTGTCGTGTTCTGTTTTAATCGGGAAATGCAGTTATTGTTTCTAGTTTATTTATTTACTAATTCAATCATCTATTCAATCAAGGAAATATATACAAGATGCAAGTTGGTTACTAAGTGTGAAATAATATGAGAAATATAAAAACATTATTTAGCAGAGCGAAAAATAAAAGAAGAGGAATGATGAATACAGAAAGTTGATATAGAATTTACATTTTACTGATCTATAATGAAGAGGAAATTAGAAGCCGGAAGTTAGAAATGCAAGAGAAGTAACTTTTATCATAAAACAATTTAGCCATTTCAACTGTAAACTGATGGAACCTTTCCGCTAATCTAGTACTGCGCTTAAATTCGTAAATTATATGTAAAATAGAGGATTATATTTCATTATTTTATGAGGATTGTCAGGAATTCTTAGAGAAGAAAGTTGATTAGCTTACATATGCCTTCTCCACGCGAAGGGCTACAGAGTTACCCTTCTCTTAGGCTTGTTACCCCACCAGTCTTGTGATAACAGTCTATGATGCGGTTTAACTTAACTGCCAGTATAGCAGGGCACATAACTTCGTAAAGGCGAGGCAGTAAAGAGGAAAACTCATTAGAACAATTACCATAAACATATTTATAGAAAAGACACACGAAAATACGTTACTACAGTAGGAAAATTACTGAATTAGAGATACCAGATAAGGACCGGTAATATTGCAGATGTTTCTTTAATTCCTTGAACCCATTCTTCCTAAAGCCAATAGAATTTTAATGATAATGTGATTTTGTGGTTAATCATAATCTTGTGCATATTTACTTATAAGGCATTATTACTGATAACAAATTCGCAGAAATTTAGTTATTTTATATTTATTATATATATTGATTGAAAACTTATTGGAAAAATTGCAAACAAATAAGTGCAATAATGTACATATTTAAAAAGCGATGTATATATTGTCTGAAATATTGTTGATATTAAAGCATGTTTTTATCGAATATAGACTTATTTTCTGTATTGATTAAGCAGTTTAAAGTCTTTCTTTAGATATTATCAAATTAGGATATTTGATATATTTTATAAAATCGAGCAGCTTCTTTACTTAATTCCTATGCATATTCACATTGTTCGAACTATGATACTCATCTTTGTTGCCATAATTATCATAAGGTTTTGGCCGTTGTACGCTCCGGCCTTTTTCAGGTGGTTGGAATGTCGAATTTAACCCTTTATTTCGCTCGCTGGGGTAGACTATTCTAGTTCCAAGTCTAATGGATGTCAGTTATCAGTTATGTCCTGTACTCCACCGCTTTAACCAGGTATTGAACTCACACTCTTTGGGTCCTGTCACTGGATCTAACTCTATCATGTGTCCTATAGGGCATATGTGTAAGTATTTCTGGGAATTATAAACCTAATGTCTCCAGCAACCTATTTTACCAGTGCTCATATGGCAATTTTTGCTGTTATCATTTCATTTTTTTAACCAGAGCTCATATTGCAATTTTCGTAGTTATTATTACTTTTCTCCGGCAATCCTTATTACTGGTTCCCATAATGTATTCCTTTCTATGCTTGGTCGGCTCAGGAGATTTTTGTGGTAGAGCATATGTGCCGATTCCTTAAATTTACGAATTTTCTAATGATATTCTTCTTCTATGACTTCAACCTGACTCCAAAGAGGGCGGTGATCCTATGGTTATCAATCGATTATATGATCCACTACAATCAAATAAAGTGAAATAACACCGTGCCACATATCAATGGTTTTGCTACATGATTAATTGCAAAAAATACGTTATTTTTCATAAAATCACGACATTTAAGAAATACTTAGTGTCTAGTTATGACTTAACCTGCTGCAATGCCACATGAGTTTATTCGAAGAGAAAATATTAGCTGATATGCATATAAATATATATCTGCGATGTGATAGATTGTAACTTTAATCATTTTACATTGTGTCATTTTTAATAGGAGGTTGATAGAAACCATTTTTTCATAGGCTACTAAATTTTACACAAATGTCAATATAAAATATAGATGCACGTATATTTGAGACGACAGCTGAAATCGAGGTACCCACATAGAAGAGGATAAATGATTTCTTTTCAGTTTCTTTTTTTATTTCAGTTTTGTTGACCCGCAGTGTTGGCTACAACGTTTTCATAAAACTGACCACAACCCGGAAAGGAATAAATATATAAATGAAAACTTAGGAATCACTGATATTACATCGGATGTTGAAGATACCGATTCGCAGGCTTATACAGGCTTCTACCGAAATACATCCCATATTTAAAGGGTTTCAGCAAAACAAGGATTTTTTCCACTGTTATTTAAACAAAGGGATAAAGTTTTTATGCAGTTGGTCTAAAAATGACATGCTCCAAATTGTGGCCTCTATTCGTTGTAGAAGATTTCTATAGTTTTTCATCAACCGAAATTCCAAGTGCTTTGAGGACTTCTAGGTGACTATATTTTAAGCGCTGAATCTCTGGACATTAAATTTTCCACCCATCGATTTCTGACTGGCTCTGCATCAGTCTGACATAAGAAAAGAGGAGCACAAAAAAGTGTGTGTTGTATTTACAAAATTACCAGTCTTGAAATCGTTTTAACAGCAAAGGCACAGTGTATGCTATTCCAAGCACAGATATCTGAAGAAAGCGCTTGTATGAAGACGCCATTTCCACTTGCCTAAGTTCATTAGAATCAAACAAGTGACATTTTAAAATGTGGCATGTAATTCTGTCGAATCCTTTATAAATTGTCACACATGGGGCAAAAGATTGTTCTAGCTGATACATTGATTGGCTGTCTGTTACCGTGTGCAGGTTGTCTGACAAAGGAAGATTTTGAAGCAGCGTGTCGCGAAGTACAGATGGGCAGATGTCTGGCAAAAGAGAGAGATAGAAAAAGGTGATCAGTTCCACTGAAATAGATATTGACTCCCGTGATATCTATCTACTCACACAGACCGTGAAAGTGAATACTTGATGGAAACAATCGTATATACAGAAACTGGATTCTTCTATTTCATTTCTGGATTTAGCATATATTTTAACATTCATTTTATTGTGAAGGTGCAATGGACCATTAGTAGTTTTGCACAAAGCGACGCGGACGAGAACCCAGATACAACATGGGGTGAGTAGTCCAGTCGGTGAAAAGCTGGAACAGGATTCATTTCAAAATTCGTCTATTTGGAAATACCAAGGTATATATATATATATATATATATATATATATATATATATATATATATATATATATATATATATATATACCTGAGTATATAATTGGTGTATACGGAATGAATTCCAATAACCAACAATTACTATTCTTAAAAGAGTGCTCAATACAGAGTAGAGCAGATATAATTATTTTTTTATATATAAAAAAAATTATAACATAACTTGATAAGACACCGAGGGTGTTGAAACAAAATGGATATTTTTGTAGTGATTTTATAACATATTTATGTTATTAATTTTTTATAAAAATAATTATATATATATATATATATATATATATATATATATATATATATATATATATATATATATATATATATATATATATACTTTCTTTAATGAGAGATATCTCTTTTGTTAAATAATGCCTTGCATCTTTTGAGTCTTTCCTTACGGTGTAGTCTATAGTATGTTGGTATTTTGTACAAATATCTTTTATCTTCATTGTTCTTTTTTTAGATCGATGTGTGCGAATTGGAATACATTTCGACAAGTGACAAGTCAACGTACCAAAAGTTTGCTTGTGATTCTTTTTCGCAAGTTACTGATAACGTAAGCGTTATGGTACTGATCATGTTATTAATGTTAACTTTATAAGTGTATCAGTTATTTTCGTATTTCTTTTTTGATTTGTTACCTTTTAATTCGGTTAGCTTTTAAAGTTATGTTGATTATACGCTTGGTTTGTCATGTGATAAAATATTTTCTGCATGTGCGATATAGAAATTTGATAAAATATCTAACTGAGTGCAAATACACACACGTACATGCAAACGGACACTATATATATATATATATATATATATATATATATATATATATATATATATATATATATATGTCTGTGGGAATGCGTGTGTGCGACTATAGGTAGCAAAAACAAGTTTACTTATACTTATATATGTATGTATACGCATGCAGGAATTACAGTGAAATTTTTCATAATAAAATTATACATTATAAATCAAATCCAAAAATGATGACTTATTTCATTTTTTAGATATCATCAACCGCCAACATTACGTAACTTCACAAACCTACATATAAATCCCACCAGCTACACATGACGGAAAATTTAATCGAAAATGATTAACATTTAACACATCATATTTAAAATATGTCGTAAAAATTATTGGCAATTTATAAAGTCAATGGAAAGTAACATTTTTTTTACTGAAACACATATAAACTGTAGATTTTTCCTTCATAATTTATATACTAGCATCAACTCAAGGAAATATTTTTAAAACATAATGTTGTAATAAACATAATGACGATTTTGTCGATTCCATATAACAAAACCTGCTGAAAAGTTCAATGTACTTCTCGACAGAATAGACGGAAAGTTTCAGTTAAATTTGAATAATAATTTAAATAATTTATTTAATAAATAATTTAAATAATAATATTTATCTGAAATTAATTTTTCTTGAATTTTATGAAGCCAATACAAATGGGATATTTTATTCCACCTGTAAAAAAAACCTTGAATATTCCAGAAAAAATAAAATGCCATTTTTACATATTTACATTTGTTCTGAAGGTTTTGCATCTTATGAAAATGCTCTCATGATCGAACCACTGAATATCTTTCGTTGCTGCATCTGCTTTCTATGAGGGATGTGGAATAATGTCTTATTATAAAGATATTACTAATTTCTTTTTTTTTGTAGGGTGTATATTTATATTGTCATCCAGGAGAATAATGTGTAATCTGTTTAACAATTCATGAATATTTCAATATAGTGCTTCATCAAACTGGTCTACTCTCTTTTAGTGATAGACATTTTGTTTAGCAGTAGTACATAAGGTATAATAAATTTCATATTGCATCTGACAAAAATAAGGATTTTGTGGAATGGATTTTTGGTTTTGCATGATGTACTTTTTTCTCTTATGTGATAATTATTCTTTTCTCGTTTACTGTTGACTAGTAAAACACATTTTTCATATAGGTAATATCAAAAAGGAAAGTGCGCCATATCTGAATACTGACTGCTGTAGATTGTGAAAAGTTGTGTTCGCAGCTGAAGAGAAACAATATCCTCTTTCGAATCGTCCCTAATTGAACAATGAAATGAACTATAGTCTACACAGTGTCGAAAAAATGAGATCAGAAACGAAATCATATGCGGAGTTTTCTAGCGTTTAACCTAATTTCTTCCTTGGATGGATGACACATAATTCATAGCAAAATAATAAGCATATTCTTTCCGAATTGCTATAACGGATTTCAAATTTTAACATTCTTAGCGCATAATTTAAGAAATAATTAAAGAATTTACGAAAAAGAACAATTATATTTCCAAATCTGATTTTACATGCAAAATTAAATGTATGGACAAATATTGCTGATATCCACTGATGACTGGACGAAACTGTCTGTGAAAGACTTAGATTCGGATGCTGAAGCTAACATAAATAAGCTAAGTAACAAAGATTTTAGTTATATTGATTCAAAACATACACAACAAACATAACTCAGCTAAGTAACAAAGATTTTAGTTATATTGATTCAAAACACAAACAGAAAGCATAAATCAGCAAAGTAACAATCATTTTACTTATATTGATTCAAAACACACACACAAACTCTATAGGCCTCATCATACCCAATCATTCAAATATAACGTAAATCAATGTACGAAAAGAGGGTAATTTAAATATATTCAAGAAAATGTCTCGGTTACATGAAGATGCCCTTCCAAACTATTTCTGATATCATATAAAATGTGTAAAGTTTGTTGAGCTGAGAATTTTCAGCTCCTCCCCTACACACATACACACACGTATATATATATATATATATATATATATATATATATATATATATATATATATATATATATATATATGTATGTGTGTGTGTGTGTGTATGTGTGTGTGTGTGTGTGTGTACCATTGGTTGTATGTGAATAATTAAGCTGTTGTTTATTCTTTTGTCAATGATATTTCGCAAGTTATTATTTCCCAAGTTACACGAAGAGAATTTATTAAATCTTATCAAGTGCTGAAGATTTATTTTTCTATTCAATTGTAAAAAGCAATACAAAACCATGTATTTTACCTGTAGGAAATCCAATCGTACTTATTAGATATGCAACGTTATTATTCTTCAAGAAAATGCAGTGGAATATTATCAAAACTTTAAACATTATATCAGTCATTGAATAAAGCAATAAATACTCAAATGTCAAAATATCATTGCAGATTGGATCTTGAAAACAGGAATAAAAAAAAGACGGAAAATGTTTTATATGCCAAATCGAACTATATTATCTCTCTCCAATTCAATATCCTCAGCAATATACAGTCGGCCATTTTCTTTTCATTCTTCGAAAAAAAATTGTAAACCTTTCGATAAAAACTAATAAAAATGTAAAACAAATCGAAACACTGACAGAAGGTCAATAATCGAAACAAAAAGCTAAAGGCTGAATAAGATTACAACCGTTCGTCTTCTCCAATCACGATTTATTCGATTCGTTCTGTTCAATATTTCAGAGCCTACAGAAAAAAAGAAAGATGGGGAAAAAGCATTGCTGGAATTCCGGTCTTACCTGGAGCTCGTTTCAAACTTGAATATGATTTTATTTTATTTTCATTTCGAATATCTACGAGAATATTGTAAATCTCAGGAATCTCAACATCCATTAATAGTGTCTCCTTATTTTGGCAATAATCGCTGCAGCAAAAATAAAAATAAAATTATTACAACGTATATAAAAAAGTTCAAGATTGAACCAATATATTATAGTGATGATGTTAATAATAATCATATTAGCCATAAGAAAATACATTACAGAATTCACAGAAAATATAAAATGGCTATGACATATGGAAAAAATAAATAAACAGTTTCAACCCATATCTAGAACTTGGTGATTTAGGAGGTAAAATTTTAGACAGCCAATATTAACTATGGAAAGAAATGAGTTGGAAAAAATATTTGTTAGTATAATATGATGTATCATGTCTCTCCAGGAAGTTTGTAGGCAGTTATAGTTCTCCACAACATTCTATTGTTTGTATCTCTGATAATATATCTTGTATCTCTTATTAAACTATACAGATCTTTACATTTTTGCAACCGCATGTTTATGAGGTCACCAATTTGAACCTTTCTATGACTTCCTTCCATCTATTAACAAGATTACTAATTACTGTAAAATTATTTCGCCTTTGATTCGAGGAACTCACAAATGTCAGTTTTAACCTCTTCCTGTGTTACAAATGCCGTTTCTTCCAAATGATTCCGTAAGCTACGAAACAAATGGTAGTCTAAAGGAGCAAGATCGGGAGAATAAGGTGGATATGGAATTTTCCCCCAGCCAAGTTATTCGATCTTTTGTGACGTGATTCTTGCTGTGTGGGGTCACGAATTGTCCTGATGAAACATCACCTCTTTTCGATTCGCTAGAGCAGGTCTTATTTTCCTCAAAGCTTGGTTCAAACGCTCTAATTGCTGACAGTATATTTGAGCATTAATTATTGCATTAGTTGGTAAGAATTCAAAGTGGATTCCTTGCCGATCGCACAAGATAAAAAGAAGAAAATTTTGCTCATGTAAGTCCCTTCTCGGCTGTGGCTGGGGTCCTTCCACTTTACCAAGCCACTGTCTACGACGCTTAACTTTTCGATAAAAGATCCATTTTTCGTCGCCAGTCACAAGTCTATCCAAAAAAGGTGAAACAAGTTGGCGAGAATAGAGAGAAGAGCAGATGTCAACTCAGGATTTGAGGTTGTTTCAGACAATTCATGAGGCAACCATTTATAAGTTTAGGAACTTTTCTAAGTTGTTGAAGATGACGATGAACAGTTGTATGATTTGAACTGAGAACCACTGCCAAATCCTCAACTGATAAAGCAGGATTTTCATCAAGGGACGCTTCAAGAAGCTTTTCATCAAACTCAACTGGACGTCCGGTTCGATCGTCATCTTCAAGGGTGAAATCTCCACCTCTGAATTTTGCAAACCATCTTCTGCAAGTTCTTTCATTCACACATTCCTCTCTAAAATACTCTTTAAATCTCGTTCATTTTAACAAAAGTTAAAATTCGGACAGAACTTATGGGATGACCTGATACATACATACATACATACATACATACATATATATATATATATATATATATATATATATATATATATATATATATATATGTGTGTGTGTGTGTGTGTGTGTGTGTTAATATTAATATAAATATATTAAATAGGCGCGTAGGATTTTTTCTCTTATGTGTTTTGTAGTATAGGCTTTGAAGGTTGTGTGTTATCGGGCATTATCTTTCATTAAGGGTTATGCTCCTTTGTTGAGTCTCCATTGATTCCCATGTAATCGGTCCCTTTCTAGGCTAACTTTTGATAATTTTTGGGCTGTTTTTGTCATTTACCCCCATGTAAGTGCTATTCTCTGGCCTATTCATCTTGGCATTAAGGATATTCCCCATCGGCGAGAACAGTTGGTGTGGACATATTTTCTACTCATCAGATAAACTAGATGCAACATCTGGTCTTAGCTGTGGGGTTTGAAGACGGGCCTTTCACAAAAGAATAAATACGACAAAATGATGAATACGTGCAAAAGCGATAAACTAATATTCATGATATTCTACACTGTGCACTGTCAATGTACATTGAGAAGTTATTAAGTATATATATATATATATATATATGTGTGTGGGGGTTGTGTGTGGTGTTTGCGTGTGTGTATGTATATATAGAGAGAGACAGAGAGACAGACAGAGACAGAGAGACAGATAGACTGACAGACAGACAGAAAGACAGAAGCGAGACAGATAAACACAAGGAAACACGAAAGTACTGATAGAAAAAGGAAACAAACCTGACCCCCCCAAAAAAAAACATAATAAAAAATATATTAAGCCATAACACACACAGCGTCAGGAATCTAAAAGAGACAACTTTCGAAACGCTAATTAAGTTTCAAGATACCGCGATCGTCAGGCGACCATAATAAATAGATAGATAGAAATCAACAAAATATTTTGATGGGTTCTTTTAATTGTAGTGTGCCTCTATTAAATATCCTTTCTACCGACGACAGTAGCTCATAACTACATTTTCCTTCTTTTATTCATATTGTCTCTTTTCAGATATATTTCAATTATTTCTGAAGCTTTATAGACACACATACACGCATGCACACACACGTTAGCAAGCACACGCACACACACACACACAAACACACACCCACACACACACACACACACATATATATATATATATATATATATATATATATATATATATATATATATATATATATATATATATATATATATATATATATATATATATATATATATATATATGCGATTTCGTTTGCTTCAATTTTTCTTTGTTTGGGTATTTCATTTGGGGCGAATTTTTTTCTTATTCTGTTTCGTTTAATTGTATTCCCCGAATATATAATATAGAATCATCTTTGTAGGGTAGCAGATTTTTGGTACTCTCTTTTGCAAGGACCAGTTTTATCATGCAGTCTTTCGTTTGCTGCAAATAATTGAAACGGTCCTTGGTTGAAGTTATTCGTGATACTTGTAGCTGAATTAATCCCTAAATATCTATGCTTGGAAGGTACAATCAATGAATATCTGATGTTGGATTGTGTATACGATGCATTCGTATTCTGACATCGACTTTGTTTATCTCGGAGATTGTCCGGTTAAGAATATTGAAACTGTATGTGATTACAGGCATGGTTAGTTAGTATATGGCTTCCATTTTCTTTCTGGCATTCAACTGTTTTCAGAATCGCTCCTACTTTCAGACATTTCGTAATTATTCTCATCAATGAGTGATTTATTCTTCTCTTTCTCATACGCCTTACTTATAACTACTGTAAGGTTTTGTCCTTTTAATACCGTATCTCAACGTAGGGTAATATTATGTGCATTTGATAGTTTTCCCTTTAGAAATATACCACTTGCACATTTGTCAAACACAAATTCCATTTAGATATTCTATCTGTATTGTTTGACTGTCTGAAATAGCTTTTGCATTTGAATATCTATTTCTACCAAAAAAAAAAAAAAAAAGGTTGCGCAATTGCGAGGGATGGTTAAGAGTTTTTAGATACATTTTATATCAACAGTTGCTTTTGTTCACGCGCTTGCTTAGGGGGATTAGTGCCAAACAAAACAACAGAAGATAATAAATCTGATGGAAAAATTGCACATAGTTTTCCATGCCACATTCAAAATGAATATGTGGTTTTTCTGCGAGACTCATGCCTGAGATGAGAAATCTTTGAGCATTGATGAAATTCGAAATACCTGCAATCATTCCTCTGTCGACCTATGCGGGAGAGTGTCAAAAGATTTTTTGCGATCTGTACATCCCACTGACAGTTTAATTTTTAAAAGTGAATTATGTCAATAATCAACATGCATTTTGTTAATTGGGAATTGACACTTCCATTCATATAACCGCAGTGTACAAACTTTTGTTTGTCAGGAAAATTGCTAGTCTTTATAATAAAAGCGTTCTTGCGTACTCATTGTCGTCTTTGGCAAAGAGTTTGAGATCATCCATGTAGAGTAGTTGATTGAATATTTTCTTATTTATTTTGTAACCATAGCTACTGTTGTTCATTTCATGTGTAAGAGGGATTAAGGATAAACAAAACAGAAGGGGTGACAGAGAGTCTCCTTGAAAGATTCCACGTCGGATATTCAGGCGGTTGGATATGGCAGTGCCCCCGGTGTGACTAAGGTATAGTTTGGTGTTCCACATTCCCATGCTGTGCTTAAGAAAATTTAATACCACAGGGGAAACTTTGTACATTTCCAATTTCTTAAGGATCCAAGAATGTGGAACACTATCAAAGGCTTTACGATAATAAAAAATAAACAACAACAAAAAAAAAACATCTCCTTCTCCTAAGTAGCAGAGGGAGATTTTTTTTTTTTCGCATTTTTATCAGGCAGTTCTGTAGGTCTTGGGAATTTTAGTTTCAGTAGGTCTGGGTGTAGAAATGTAATATTATTTTCCAGCCATATGCGAATCTTTAAAAATTAATTCATAAAACAATGTTATATAATTGTATGAATTTGTAAGAACATTAAGTCAAATGTTTCGGAATTTGATTCTTTCCAGGAGATTTTTAATTACAATGAATGTGTGTCATTTTTTGCACTGATATCTTCAAAATTTTACTGTTCACTGTTTTACATTTGTCTGTTTATGCTTGAAATATCAAGGTTGTTCATCATCTGCCCCTATATTACACCAATTTTTTTTTAACAATGTTTTTCTTGCTCAGTAGGAGATTTCACTATTTTATTGTTATTATTATTATTATTACTATTGAATATTATGCATTTATATATATATATATATATATATATATATATATATATATATATATATATATATATATTATTTACATTATTCGGACTAATGTCCTCATCTTTGTCGCCATATTTATCACAACGTTTCGGCCGTTGTACGCTCCGGCCTTCTTCAGGTGGTTGGAATTTCGAACTGAACCTTTTGTTTCGCTCACTGGGGTAGACTGTTCTAGTTCCACGTGCCATGTGTTTGATGGATGTCAGTTATCAGTCCTCAAGGACACATGGCACAGTGGATAAAGGCGTTGGTTAGATCCAGTGACAAGACCCAAAGAGTGGGAGTTCAATACACGGTTAAGGCAGTGGAGAACTTTCAGAGGGAAATTAGCAGGAGATAACTGATAATTGACATTTGTTAAATCAATTATATAGTGGCATGTATAATTCTATTCTAATCCATTTAAATTTAATTGTAACATTTCTCTCTTTTTGCGGAAGTGGTTGTCCTTTCGAAATTGGAGGAAAGCATTTACTTATGTTTATTTACTTTATCTTTGACTATTGGCTCATTTTCTTTGATTTCTTTGTCTATTATTATTTATATTCAAAGATTCTTTTAATAACATTTTGATCTTTTAATCTCTTACATGTTCTTTTTTATTAAATGGTTGTGAAAGTTTTTCAGTTTTAACCTCATTTTATTTTGTTTATAACTAGTTAGTTTGTTTTTAATATTTATCTTTCAAATATTTTAAAAACAAAAAATTATCATAATAATAATAATAATAATAATAATAATAATAATAATAATAATAATAAAGGCAGAAATAGTTAAGATAAAATTAGATATAAGACAAAATACTATGACCCATCACTCAAACTCTATTGAGACGAATGTAGAATTAAGTAATGCGACAGAGGATGAGGTGGACACTAAAGCGAATGAAATACGAAATAATCTCCCTGGAAATGAAACCCAAGACTCTACCTTAAACACAACCTGCAGTTCTCCAGAAAATGTACCTGGCGTCATCTTCAGTGACAATAAGTTAGAATTCCTTGAAAACCACGAAGCTGAAATCACCGAAGTGAAAAATGTCGTCATCCAAGTACTCAGCAGAGTAACTTTCATACAATCGTCAGACAGAGACCAGCTCCCGAAAATCCATGTGACGAATTCCAACAAGCACATCGTGAAAATATGCAATGCTGCTCTGGAAGCATTGTTAATAGATAAAACTCCGGGGAACATCACAGAAGTTAACAACGTCATATACGCAACAGCTTTAGCAGCGACTCGGAAGCTTGGAGTGAAGACATTAAATAAAATTAACAGACAGGGAGAACCAGCTAGGAAAACCAAACTGATACGAGAAATAAAACAAATCAGATGTGAGCTTTCTATATCAGATGAGCTCACCAGAACACCTAATATTTCCACACGTAAATGCAATAAGATCAAGCAGAAATATAACATTAAATCCCTAATTGATATTCCATCAATCAAGGAAATGCTGAAGCAGAAACTTCAGCTAAAGGCACAGAGAAGAAGACGATACGAAAAACGTTGTAGGTTCTATCAGCAAAATAAAATATTCCGAACAGATCTTAAGAAATTTTACAGGGAAATTGGAAAAACACTTATACATGTCGAAAGGCCACCATCGATTGATAATGTACAGACATTTTGGGAAAATATTTGGAGCAGCCAAAAGGAATATAACCCAAATGCAGAATGGATACGGCGTGAAGAAGAACGACTGCTGTATACACCTCTGCAAGAATGGGAAAATATATCCACAGATGATGTTAGGCAAGCTCTAACGAAATCCCAAAAATGGAAATCCCCAGGAAATGACAAATTGCCCAATTTCTGGCTGTATCATCTCACATCTACCCATGAAATTCTTTCAAAAACATTATCAACGCTTGTAAATTATCCCAATACAATCCCGGAATGGATTACTGAAGGTATTACACACCTCATACTAAAAACAACTGAAACAGACGACCCGAAAAAATATTGACAGGTAACATGTCTCCCCACAACGTCTGTACTGACGAACCGTACTTATTCCTTTTTCGATACAAACAGCATTCTCCCGCTGGAACAGAATGGATGCAGAAGAGGTTCATATGGCTGCAAAGATCAACTTCTGATAAATAAAATGATCCTGGAAAATTGCAGGAGACGACGCAGAAATCTAAGTGCAGCGTGGATTGATTATCGTAAAGCCTTTGATAGTTTTTCACATTCTTGGATCCTTAAGACTTTGGAAATGTACAAAGTCTCCACTGTGGTGTTAAATCTCCTTAAGCACAGCATGAGTATGTGGAACACCAAATTATACATTAGTCTCACCGGGGGCACTGCCATATCCAACCGTTTGAACTGTCCTACAAAACTACAACAATTGGCCTACCAAAGATACAGAAAACTGGATGATGGCATGCGTCAAGGAACATGAAAGTAGTAAGCGTCTTTACTCCGTAATGAAAGAAGCCAACAAATTCAAAATGGAGTTTCAAATGGGCGTAGAGATGCAACTACAACACAATACACCGACTGAAACTGCAAAATACTTAAAAATATAAAGACGAATGCAACCGACCAGATACAGAAGCGATGGAAAGATAAACAGCTTCATGGCCAATACCCTGCCCGTACCAAACAAGCTGACGTAGACAAAACCCGTACCCATCTGTGGCTACGTAGTGCAGGGTTGAAAGTGGAAACTGAAGATTTTATCCTTGCTGCACAGAACCAATGCTTGCTAACTAGGAATTATCAAGCACATATAGTAAAATATTGTGTCAGACCAAAATGCAGATTCTGTGATAAATATCCAGAAACGATTTATCATCTTGTATCAGTTTACACGATGTTGGCACCCACTGAATATAAAACGCGACATGACAGAGTGGGCCAATATCTGCACTGGAAAATCTGCAACTTCTACGGGAAGGAAACTGAAAGAAACTGGTATGAACACAACCCAGACCCTGTTACGGAGATAGGACCTGTTACAATTCTATGGGACTACACAATACACACTGACAGAACAATCAATGTCAACCGCCCAGATTTTGTTATTAATGACCACAAACAAAAACGGACCCTCCTTTATTGATATGGCAGTCCCTTCTGACTGCAATGTATCTTTGAAGATATTCAAAAAGCTGTCAACATACAAGGACCTTGAAATAGAAATCTCGAAAATGTGGCATATGGGAACATCAAAAATCCCTGTTGTATTTTGAGACCTAGGACTGGTTGGAAAAGATTGCAGTAGACTAATTGAAGGGATTCCTGGAAGTCCATGCCTCAAGGAGATACAAAAAATTGTTCTGAAAAGTACAGCCCACACTTTACGAATGGCTTTATCTATGTAATTTCCTTTCTTTTCTTTTTTGTCAGCGGAAAGTGTCATGCTGCCATTTCTAAACTTAGATCCCTGGGCGGGACCCGGAAAGAAATGTGTAAACGCCATTAATCAAAGAAAATAAAAATAATAATTATAACGACTGGCAGATGTCTATTTGTGCTCGTAAATAAACTAAAACGCAAACTAAGTATGAAACTGCAACTTGGGACGAAGGGGTTCTTATAAATATTACTTTGACATCTGCTCCTCAACGCAGACCAACTCTGTTTTTTAGCTAGCTAGAGAGATATTCTATAAATGTGGCTACTCTCACGGAAACTCATTTAGATGGTGATGGTGAATTTCAAGAAGTTGGGGGTTGCTACTGTTTATTCTGCTAGGGAAAGTGCGCCGAGGAGGATAGAATAGGTGGTGTGGGTTTTACTGTACATAGCACATTTGTAACAAGGCTTCTTGTTATTTCAAAGGATTCATTGAAAATTTAATGACCCTTCGTCTACATCTAAATGGATCACAATACGCTACAATGAATAGTACCTAAGCTCGAACAATGGACAGTAACGACATTTTAAAGGCTCAGTTCTATGCGTCCTTTAGTAGTACACTCTACAGGATTCAAAAATAAATGAAGTATTGTCTTTCTCTGTGACTTCAACGCTCGAATTGGTGAGACTAGGAGACCGGGAGTAGTTTGCGGAAATATGGTGTCTGAAAAAACACCAATTGGTTAAAGCTTCTCGAACTTTTCATGAAGTTTAATCTTTTTATCACCAACAATCAATTCCAGCACAATGGATAGATATGCAGGATGTCCATATTGTTAGATGAATGCCTGGTGCGAATTTTTGGATTGCTCATGCCTTGATAAGGGCCAAGATGAACATTGAACTGAGACCAGCAATTAGACAAAACAATGGAAAACCCCCTGCACCTCTGGATGTCGCTAAACTGCAGTCCCTGGGAACGCAGTAATCTCTAATCTGTAAAACATCGGCTTGCTGAAATCAATAATACATCTTCCTGGAACGATTTGAAGAAGAATATATATTAAAAGGGGATGAGGAAGTTTAGAATAAAATGCCAGCAAAACATCCAGACAGGTTTGATGAAAATGATGGTGCTCTTCTCAGGAAAGAGGACGGCAATTATCTCCTCACAGACATGGGTGTCATGGCCAAAAGTCGGAGGAAATTCTTTAATGAACAGTTCTTCAAATGGGTACACTAAGTTTTACGAAAAAATACCCCAAAGAACCATAGTGGTAGAACTTGACAGCCAGACATCTCTGCGCGAGTTTTTGTGTGCATGGAAGGATTCAAAATATGCAAGGCTGTTGAGATTTTCGGACTTCTTGCTGAGATATCCGTTACGATAGAAAGCATTTAATTAAACTTATTCATGCTCTTATTGTAAAGGTTTAGAGAGATGGGGAAGTGGCAAAATATTGGAGGTGTGCATTTATGATACCTATATGTAAGGGTAAAGTTGACCGGTAATTATGTGGTCATTATAGTGGGATTGCTCGCCTTTATTCGGCAGGATAGATCTTAGTCTCTGTTCTATTAACATTCAACAAAGGCATAGGGGACAATATATTGAGCCACAGTGTGGTTTCCACCAACACATAGAGATCGCAGATATAATTTTCAGAGAACGACACATCCAGGAAAAGAGCTGTAAACAACAAAAGTAATTTTATCACTGTTAATCGTGATGATCTCTGTAAAATCATTTCGAAAATGGGCTGTCCCCCTCATATTCTCATGATTCTGGTGTTCTTCCATGACGATATGGAAGCCTGCGTCAGTTTTGGCGGTATGCTTACGGGGCCGAGCAAGCTGGAAAATCGAGTCAAGACGAGAGTTCTTCTGGTTCCTTTACTGATTTATGTCTACATTGAAATTGTACTGTTTGTTGCGTTCGAGACCGCCATGATGGCATTATGAGAAGTTACAGGGCAGCTGGTAATCTTTGTAATATACGTAGGTTTGCAGCAAGGACAAAAGTCTTTTTTTTTCTTAGTTTAGTGCGCAATCTTCTCTATGTCAATGACATTGACCTATTCGCACGCATAATTTAGCGCGCACAGGAGTTCATGGATCGACTGATAGCGTCATGTAAGGGTTTTGGACTGTTCATTCGCCTTGACAAGACAGTGAGGAGACATCAACCTGCCCGAGGAATTCAGTATGTAGAGCCATCAATTTATGTTGATGGTAGTCGATTTGGGGCAGTAGACATATATGTATATTTTTTGTAGCACCCTTAACCGCCACGACGATGAGATAGCGTTACAGATTAAGATGGTCTCCGATTCATTTGCAGCTCTCAAGTATGGGCCTCGAGTCAGAAGGGAAAAGAAAATTAGACAAAAAATAAAATATACAATGCCTGCGTTATATCATCCCTGCTATGCTCATATGAGACATGGATAGTCTATCGCAGACATCTGTAAACCTGGAACATTTTCATCCACGCTGCCTCGGTCTGTGCTTGAAATCTACTCGATGACTCACACTCATGATACTCTTGTTCAACAAAGGGCCAATTGACTCTATGTAGAAGTACTTATACACAAGCACAGATTGCGATAGACGGAACATATTGCCCGTATGACGGATGACAAAATTCCAAAGCAATTAATGTCTGGAGAATTGGAAATGTGTAAACGACCGCAGCACAAGCCAAAAGTTCTTTACAAACATTGCCTTAAAGAGTTACTATACGACTGCAATATTCGTTTGGATAACGGGGAGACTCTAACTGAAGATCGGGTTTCTTGGAGCCATTATATTGCTGATGGTATCAAAATCTTCCATGAAGCATCACAAAAATATGCAGAACTGAAGAGAAGGTTCAAAAGGGATTCTTGAAATGCGAAAAGGTTCTATCCTAGACATATGCCCAATGCAAACGGATATGTCTGCCCAGGACGAGTCTTCTCAGTCACCAGAAATGACATTAACACCAACAGTATATGGCAATATCGTAATGACATGCTACGAATTCTCGAAATGCACTAGGGTATGCAAGCCCAGGTGGGGCCTGACAAGACATGTGAAAAGGAATATTAGAATTGATGATTATCAATGACAACTTCCACCGAACGGAGATGATTTGATGTGGTACATATGTGACAAGAAAAGCAGATTGATGGTTGACTTTATTCGCAAATGTCGGTCACACAACCGTTGATTGCAGTGTTATGGGAGCGGTGAGTTTAACTGAATCGCTGGACACGTCAGTGATGGTGCTATTCTCTCTGGGAAACTACAGCCACTATATATATATATATATATATATATATATATATATATATATATATATATATATATATCACTTGCATATCATTGTTTGAACCGGCTTCTAATGGTCCGGGTGGAGCGGCTTGGGGATAGTAGTCGAGGCTCTCATGGGGCACAGACCTATGGGTAAAAAAACTCGGATGAGTTCCACCACGGAATATTTGAGTAACCGGCGACATATCGAGTCTGATTTGATACTTCTTCGTCACCGAGGCCCGTTGGAACAGTTGGTATGATGTTTGCATGATAACGTAACTTTCAGTGTTTCAATTCTCGGTAGTGGATGCCCCTGCTGATGAGTCCTAAATATAGGACTAAACGGCCATACAGTGCTTTCTGCATTCTGTTGAGGTTTCTTCTAGACTCGATGAATTCTTGAATTATATATATATATATATATATATATATATATATATATATATATATATGGATTGACGCTCCTATATAAGCTGATGATCCATTTCCTTGGAAGTATATAGCAACCCAGATCTTGGTGGAATCTCCTCCACTGTGTTGGGTAGAAAATGTTGGATATGGAATATCAATATGGTGCTTGTAAATTTGGAAAACTTTTGGATCACCCAGTTAAAAATGTTTATCCTCAGGGATCAAAGAAATCTACATTTCCAAGTATCATTTTCGACGCTTCTCGTCAATTTTTATCGAGATAGTTTGTGGCATAGAAGGTGGCGGGGATTTTGAAGACGTTTACACTTTTCAAAACATTTTTCTTAGAGATGATGTCTGATTGTACATAAGATGCATTTTGCTTCCTAAAAGTTCTTAATCTGGTTCGATGATCGCTTATTGTTCTGCCGGACAACCAATAGAATCATTTTGCATGACGTCGACGAAATCTTCTTGGGTCAACCACCTGTAATACTCGTCCTGTATCCCTAAGGATATTTTAAGAGATTTGTAGCTGCAGTTTTAGTACGTCCGATTTCACCAGCAATGGCACGTTGCGAAAAACCTTGATTTTGCAGCTCAGCAATTTTGTCACGTTCAATTATTTAACCATTGTCATTTCTCTACCTAATATAACGCAGAAGATGCCAATGGCAGACGTCGATTGCCCGAAATGTCTGAACACAAATGACCGATTTTGTTACGTGATTAACAATTAAAGCTAGATTTAAATTGGTTTTAAACTTTGAACCAGCCTGTATTTAGCCTAATTTTCCAATAGCCATTTTTTGTTCTAATAAAAGCTGAAAAGGTTTTTAATTTTAATTTTTCCTTTCCTTCTCATTTTTCGAAGTTCTACTTAAATAGGTGGTTTAGTCAAACAACGCAAACACAATATTTTTACTATATTTACATTGGTCTTAACATTTCAGTCATAGGTGTATGTAATGCGTCAATGATATTTGTTTTGGGTAGAAGTTATGTAGCATGCTTCAAACACACACACACACACACACACACACACACATATATATATATATATATATATATATATATATATGTGTGTGTGTGTGTGAAAAAAATAATAAGACCAGGACCGAAATAAAACAACGTAATAGGAGTAATATTAAAAGTATACAAAATAAGAGAAACAATTTTACTTCCAGCAAAATTAAAAATAAATCATAGCAGAAATTAATTAAATTGTCATCAGAAATTAATAAAATTGTCAAGTCAAGGAAAATCAAAATATCAATAATTATTAGAATCATTAGAATGCTATCTTCACATTTTGTCAATATTGGAAATGGTGTAAATAGATTATTAAAGCGGTACTCATCAACTGTCAAACGTTAAGAAACATACGTTTTCAAAATGTAAAACGGGCAATATACAGTAAGGCATCTAAAATGATTGCGTACCAAATCTCGTTACAAATTTGGGTATATTTATGAAGACAATTATATTCCTAACATATGATTGAGATAGGAACAGTATAAATGAATATAGTACATAAAAACACTCAAGCTTAAAGCGAGGGAGGGGATGGAGAGATAGAGACTGAGAGAAACAGAGAGAGAAAGCGAGATAGGTGTAACATTTGAAAGAATAATTCTGAACGTATGATAAAGGCAAGATTAGATTAAGAGGAAAAATAAAGGAACACGTTGAACGTTATGAAAGGATTTCGGAGGAAAGAATACAGCACTTCCATGTAAAACTTCTCGATTATAAAACATTTTACTACTCCAATCCAGAAGCCGCACATTCACAAAGATATTAACTGAGAAAATTTTGCAGTACATATCCCATCTTTTTAAATTGCACGGACAGTCTTGATTTTTATAGATAAAGACGGAGAGAAAATATTATACTTGAGACAAATCAAAATATTGCTACGGGGGAAATAATTTAATGTAGAAGAGGAATATATAATATGCCTTTAACCATGTCTATCACTATTTTTAGGTGAAATTTACATTTAAGTGAATCTATTTTTAGGGGATACTTCTTATATCAGCGTGTCTTTACATATGTCCAAAAATGATATATCTTTGTTTACAAAATCCTATTCCGATTACTAGAGAAAACAGCTATACTTATTGTTTTAGTGTGTTTTTGGTGAAGGGTAATTTTGCAAAAATCCAATACGCGTGTTTCATCAACGTTCTGTTGTATGAGGTATGGTTGAAGATTTTTCTCACTGAGAGACACGCTTTGGTCTCATAGGTCAGTATATGTTAACAGAAATAAACATATTACTCGAAAATAATTAACGTTTTTTGCGCCATGATATAGGCAACAAACGCAAAACCTCAAAAGCTAGTGTAAAAATACACGCTGTTCTCCAATCTTCGGATGATTGCCGTCTTAGCTAAAACACAAAACTGACTGTTACGACAGGATCGATTTCCATAATATCAATCCTCACAGCAGGTTCATCCCTTGTTTTCATTTCTCAAATTGTTTTCGCCAACGAAAATATAATTCCTGTCTGCTGTCCTTCTCCCCAATATCATGTGTTTCTCTAATTTCCTCATAAAAAGATTATGCCATTTCCCAATTTGATTTAATCACATACCAATTTTTCGATAGATAAAAAACCCAAAAAACTCTTGCTGCATCGTTCCAGTTCGTAGTAGGAAAGAGAATACAGATGGCTTATTTTTCACTTCCACATTACCAGGAAAAACATCTTACATTACCTCTCTCTCACTATCTCGCTATCTTTCAGATTTATTTTATTTGGGTCTTAACTCTTTTTTATGCTCAGAAGTAACATTTAACCGCCTCACAGCGTTAGTTTCACATAAGTACAAGGAAGTAACTTATTTCCCAGAGCCTCATAAAAAAAAATCTCAAGCCATAGATAGCTGAAGATATAATTCGGTGCCTTAAACCAAGCGGTTATTTTGTTTTCTGGCCTTTCATTTGTAGTTGCTGATGGGAAATTGGTCTCTTTCATGTGCGTATTGGAGGCAATCAGATTATCTCCAGCGCACATTTGAAAAAAGAAAGATTTAATTTTATTTATTTCATGTTGACATTTAGAAAGCAATTTCTAAATTACGTGGCAACAACGAATATTTATATTTTTAGTTAATGTCCAAACTATTCAGGCATGCTTTTATGAAAATTAATCATTGTAAGTGGTTGATTAAAATCTAAAAGAATGAAATATTGACTTACGTTTTATTCGTAAACAAACAGTAAAGGTCAAATTTAAATATATATAAAAGAAAACCACAATTTATTACTTGTAACTTCAAAAATACTTTTATTTTTTCGTTCCAAAGTACAAGTGTTGATATGAGTATTTTTTTTTACTATTTCCACGCTAAGCACTTTGCTTATATTCACGAGATTCTTATCATTTATCACATTTTATTTGATCAACGATTTTAAACCGGAATATTTACTTGAAAAATATCCAAAATTTCACATGATATTTTAGTGGTTAAAAAAGTGTATACAGGAAAACCTGAGATATCTGCCAAAGACATAGGTATTAGTTGCTGGGATAAAACTGGTCTTGTGCTGAAAGTCAACATCCTCTACCAAGTCTTCAAAGAAAGACGACATAATGATAAAAGATTCCAAAACAGAAACGATAATCTAAATTTGAAATGAAAGTATTGTTGACACGTACTATGTATCCATCATAAAAGAAAAAATGATGTAGAGTTAGCAACTACTGAATTATTCAAATACTACGGTGGATAGATCAGTTATAACAAATTTTGTATAGAATCGAAAGAAATTAAACATAGAATCAGCTACGCTAGACATAGTCTCTTCCAACACCGCAAATTGCTACGAAACGAAAACATCAAACGGAAAACACGTGTCATATTCTAAAACATGTTGAATCGAAATATTCATATATATATATATATATATATATATATATATATATATATATATATATATATATATATCCTTCATAGCGCTAAACCCATTCAGATATATCTAAACTGTCAGCCTTATATATATGTGCTTTCTCAGATCAATGATTAAAAGTGGCTTTGATCGAGTGATACATGTTGCTCTTGGTGAAGAAAATACTTTTTCGGTACATGTGGACATAATCACAAACCAAAACCTAGTAAGATCGATAACAACTAATGAACTTGACAGAAATGTTTTCCGGAAAATTTCTTTGAAGTGAAAGATTTTATAAATTTAAACAGACATTAGTACAAGCTGATTGGTTAATGAATGTCGAATGTTTCTTAATAAAGAAGCGACTAATATTTCCATTACCGTATTCATATTGTACCCAGCTAATTTTATCATACGTTATCATAGATATTTTTTCATGTGTAATTGCTTATATATATTCATTTTTCCATTTTCCTGTAGCCCACTAGCAATTTTTTAAGTTAATTTGCATGAGGCATGTCTTAAAAACTGCCAATTCTTTTAAGATTACTATTAATAATAAGGATTATAAAATTTTGGGGGATATTTATGTTTAAAATTTTAAATATCTCAAATTATTAGTGAGCAGAATTAAGAAATATCCCTCTGTTACATTATTGCATAGAAGTTAAATTGAATTGGGCATAATCTGAATATATCCTGAAGATACATTTACCAACTTTGTAGCGAAAGTGCAGCTTTTGTGTTTGGAACATGGTCAAAAATATTGCCCCCGGCCTCTCTCGGTCTAGGATTAATTCACAATTCTTGTAATTGGATTGAAAGACGATAAAGGAAAAACTGTTTGGCTTCGGGATATTTTAGAGTCAAACTATTCTTGGACCTCTGTATACAAGTGACTTTCAAACACAAATAACGATTTCTCTTGAAATGTCTTCCTGTTTATTCTTTCAAATCGTAGGCATTGATGAATGATATTAATGCCCAAATGTATTTTTCATTAATGTATTTTCAAACTATTTTAAATCATATTTTCTCATCAGAGTGCTAATCTCTTCAAATCAATAGCAAATTCAAGAAAAACTATAACCAATGATTTTATATTTTTGTGGATTAATTCTATGGAACAAAAATCTTTTACGCTGCATTGACTGTCAACAAATCAGAAACCATTCCATAAAAATAGATTCTGCCATATATCACTCTAACAATATATAGAGCTTCTGTCCCGGATTTATCAAACAAAAATATCACATTTTTCTGTATAGTAGCAAATTTAATTTTTATTATTCTACATTCTAGTTATTATTCATTATAGAGATATGGAAAAGTCGCGTCAAATAATGGTAAAAGTTTATAAAAAACAGTATATTTTGTGAATAAAATATTTAGGATGTTCTTAACAAATTAAGCCTGGAGGTTATTAAAGAATATAAAACTAGTGATTTTCTCAGATACATATCTGGTAGCCTGTTTAATTTCTTTGCAGAATTCCATCAGTTAAGTAAAATATCTACTGAATAATTATATTTCCTTTAAAAGACACACAAGGAAGAGTTGATGCAGATAAAATCAATTGTTTTGGCATGAATATTTCCTATGTGGGAACTAGATTTATCAAATTTGAAATATATTTCTTTCACTGAGTAAAGGTAAATCAGATGAACACATACAAACTTGTTTAAGTACTGAAATGAGCAAATTATTTGGTATTATTCAATTGAAAATGACTTCAAGACTGTCTGCAGGATGACGTTCTTTATCAGGCTACATTATGATAGGATAGAAATCAAAATCTACTCAGTTTCATGGCATTCTAACGGATGAAGGAGACAAACAATAAATATAATTAGAATTTCTTATCTGTGCATCAGTTTTGGAGCCGTAAAATTCATATGACACAGAAGAAACAACATGATGTACACTTCATCATCATTTTGGATTACTTTGAAAATATTGAACAGTTATACTTGAACATCCTTTATAGTTTTCAAATTGGTAAAGTTACCGATTTCTTAAAGTAATTCAAAATGGTAATTTGTCGCAGTTTAGAATCACTACAAACTTCGGCATTGTAAATACAGTAAAACTCACTGAAATTACATTGAGTTCGGTGGAATATGACGTTGTATTTAACGGAGACTTTAATGGTATAGTTATCGGAGAAAAAAATCAGTTAAACAGTTCACCATTACATATTCAGGTTATAACTCACTAGATAAATGGTGTTAATTGCATTGTCAACATTAAAAGGAAGCAATGAATTATTTCAAAACAACGAACGATTTTCTTTAAAAACACGCCATTATGCATTAATTTAGCTTCATCATTAATTATTTCACTGGGAGTTTGCGAAAGTTTGCTTCACAGCATAAAGATCGCAAATCATTTATAGCTGCCCAGACTTTTAATAATGCAATACGTACATCTTTAAAGATGTAAATATTGCATTATTAAAAGATTTCTGAGTAATTTGTCTATTAATTAAATCCACCCTAAATTTATTTCTATAAATTCTTCGTATTTTTATCTGAATATATTTATTAAATATTTTAATCTGATTTTAATCTGATTTTCCGATTATCTTATTGAACACAATTTTTTGCATTTTTTAATAATTATTTTTTGTAAGCTTAAATAATATATATAGATATTCTTCTTTCATCTATAGTTACTGTCATTTAATAAAACAAAATGACAAATGTAAATTATGCAGTGTGAATTTATATTGTATCGTAATTGATGGTCGTCTGTGCTGGTCTACAAAATCAGCAGATAATTTTCATTGTTCGCAAGAGAATATTAATTGTCTGTCCATACATATGTCGCATAGCATGCGAGAAAACATAGGAGCTTTATAATTCGTCAAGTTCTTTCCGATTTTCAGAACCTTTTAAATCAGGTTTTTCTAAATTTTGTTATTTCTAGCATAAGTGAGAGTTAATATTTTATATAATGCGACATAATTGATAAGTCAGGCAGGATTCACTTTATTTAATTTCGTAGATTCGTACACATTTACAACATAAAATTTTCGGGCCACACATTTTTGAAATATTGAAAAATATGTACAGCACCATAAGGTACACATACACGCACACATACACACATATATTGATACAGATAGATATAATATGCGTATATTATATATAGACACAATATATATTATATATATTCACATATACACATAGATACATATACATGTGTATGTGGGCTTTCATGTGTGTGTGCATGTTTATCATTGGATATATATTTTTACAAGTATATGATATCTGGCAGACTATTTAGAGCAATGTCATAGCTTCTCAAAAATGCCCCAT
This sequence comes from Acanthosepion pharaonis, assembly GCA_903632075.3. Classification (NCBI taxonomy): domain Eukaryota; kingdom Metazoa; phylum Mollusca; class Cephalopoda; order Sepiida; family Sepiidae; genus Acanthosepion; species Acanthosepion pharaonis. The sequence goes on from CAHIKZ030000804.1 coordinate 639,715, forward strand.
TCTGGGGTTATATATATATATATATATATATATATATATATATATATATATATATAAACTACGTGTGTGGTAAAAGACCGGGATAGGAGAATTTTCAAATAAATTGGCATCCGAGGAAATATGGAAAAAAATACACCAGAAACCACCGAACAGGGTGAAAGATATATATATATATATATATATATATATATATATATATATATATATATATATATATATATATATATATGTGTGTGTGTGTGTGTGTGTGTGTGTGTGTGTGTGTGTGTGTGTGTGTGTGTTGAATAAACTGAAAAGTGTCTGAGCAGTCGCCTGCAACGGGAATTAGTTCTTTTGCTCTTTTTCTCTCTCACTTTCACGCACACATACACATACGCATACACTCTTGCGTTTATTTATGCACAGGTATGCATTTGTGTATTCTGTGTCAATGTGAGTACGTGCACTTCTGAAATTTATAGAATATACATTAGTTTAAATCATTGAGAATAAAGAACTTAAAAAACAATGATCACAGAATATGTTAAACTAAAAAGTACAAAGAATCTAAAAATAAAAGATAAATTGACAAAGTGACATTTCTCTTTTAGATTCTGTTAGATAACGAATTTTCATAGCTAAACTTATATAGTTTCGCATACTCAACAAGACGAACTAGAAACTAGTAAATTTCATTTTTATCATATATATGTGTGCGTCTGCGCACGTGCGCGCGTGTATATGTGTTTCTGTGTTTGTTTTTGTGTTTGTGCCTGCGTGTGTGTCGGCGTGTCGGCGTGTGTGTGTGTGTCGGCGTGTGTGTCGGCGTGTGTGTGTGTGTCGGCGTGTGTGTGTGTGTCTGCGTGTGTGTATTTGTGAGAGAGACAGTGCATGCGTTCAACTGCTTGTGTCTGTATTCCAGTGTCAATATTCAAATTATCGATGTCGGAACAACAGATTTCATATTAATACAGATTTATTTTCGAAAACCTTGGAATATTTTGCATTAGAGTTGACGATTGTTTGCCTTCAGCAACATGAGAGAGAAATCGAAAATTCAAATCACTGCAGACATTTGCAAAGGAAACGAGAATTATCATTATATAGAATGGGTGATTCTCTTGGTTTCAAAACGATAAATTATGCTCACTCAGAACTAACTTTGCATACAATTCATTCCCAGCAGACAGACAATCATACATGAAGGAAAAGACAGAATTATACCTTGAATAAATTTCCAGAGTTTCTGTCAAGATGAAGATATCCAAAAAAAATGTAGCAGAATATCCTGTAGATAATTTAACATGTTTAAATTCATTAAAAGAGGGAAAAAAACGAGAAGAAATTGTTGAAATCTGCTATGGTCCGGTTCCTTGTACCACGGTGATAGTCCAAGGTCGAACTAATAAAGAACACGAAAACATGTATGGAATAACACAGATATGTTACAAACAGGAATATATACAGAGAAGTAGAAGTGTTAGTATGGACAATCAGGTTTAGTAAAGAGAACAATGTAGTCTCCACCAGTATCACTATTCCAATGTCTTGCAGTAATTGCCTGAACGCAACTCTGTTTCGGACTGCCTCTGACTCGACTCTTGACTCGACTTGAACTACTGACACACTGACGATATTCAGTCACCCCCCACGAGGGGGTGTCATGTGGCACAAGGCCTTTTAACGTGGGCATTCCAGAGCCATTAGGCTCGGCCAAAAAATAGCCCATTTGAACCCGTATAAACGGGTTCAGGGCCGGTTTTACCTCCCGAAGGAGACTCCGCCCGTCAGCGGAGCCCCACTCGGGTTCCTCCCGCCCTGCAGGAAGAGAATTCAACCGAACAGTCGGTTCAGAGTTGAACGACTGACTCAACTACTGACTCACTGACGATATTCAGTCACCCCCCCCACGAGGGTGTCATGTGGCACAAGGCCTTTTTAACGTGGGCATTCCCAAGCCATTAGGCTCGGCCAAAAAATAGCCCATTTGAACCCGTATAAACGGGTTCAGGGCCGGTTTTACCTCCCCGAAGGAGACTCCGCCCTTCGGCGTAGCCTCCTTCGGGTTCCTCCCGCCCGTAGGAAGAGAGTTCAATCCGAACAGTCGGTTCAGAGGTGAACGACTGACTCAACTACTGACTCACTGACGATATTCAGTCACCCCCCCACGAGGGTGTCATGTGGCACAAGGCCTTTTTAACGTAGGCATTCCCGAGCCATTAGGCTCGGCCAAAAAAATAGCCCATTTGAACCCGTATAAACGGGTTCTGGGCCGGTTTTACCTCCACGAAGGAGACTCCATCCTTCGGCGTAGCCTCCTTCGGGTTCCTCCCGCCTGTAGGAAGAGAGTTGAACCGAACAGTCAGTTCAGAGTTGAACGACTGACTCAACTACTGACTCACTGACAATATTCAGTCACCCCCCACACGAGGGTGTCATGTGGCACAAGGCCTTTTTAACGTGGGCATTCCCGAGCCATTAGGCTCGGCCAAAAAAAATAGCCCATTTGAACCCGTATAAACGGGTTCTGGGCCGATTTTACCTCCCCGAAGGAGACTCCGCCCTTCGGCGTAGCCTCCTTCGTGTTCCTCCCGCCTGTAGGAAGAGAGTTGAACCGAACAGTCAGTTCAGAGTTGAACGACTGACTCAACTACTGACTCACTGACAATATTCAGTCATTCCCCCCCCCCCCACGAGGGTGTCATGTGGCACAAGGCCTTTTTAACGTGGGCATTCCCGAGCCATTAGGCTCGGCCAAAAAATAGCCCATTTGAACCCGTATAAACGGGGTTCTGGGCCGGTTTTACCTCCCCGAAGGAGACTCCGCCCTTCGGCGTAGCCTCCTTCGGGTTCCTCCCGCCGTAGGAAGAGAGTTGAACCGAACAGTCAGTTCAGAGGTGAACGACTGACTCAACTACTGACTCACTGACAATATTCAGTCACCCCCCACGAGGGTGTCATGTGGCACAAGGCCTTTTTAACGTGGGCAATTCCCAAGCCATTAGGCTCGGCAAAAAATAGCCCATTTGAACCCGTATAAACGGGTTCAGGGCCGAGTTTTACCTCCCCGAAGGAGACTCCGCCCTTCGGCGTAGCCTCCTTCGGGTTCCTCCCCGCCCGTAGGAAGAGAGTTGAACCGAACAGTCAGTTCAGAGTTGAATGACTGACTCAACTACTGACTCACTGACAATATTCAGTCACCCCCCCACGAGGGTGTCATGTGGCACAAGGCCTTTTTAACGTGGGCATTCCCGAGCCATTAGGCTCGGCCAAAAAATAGCCCATTGAACCAGTATAAACGGGTCCAGGGCCGGTTTTACCTCCCGAAGGAGACTCCGCCCTTCGGCGTAGCCTCCTTCGGGTTCCTCTCGCCCGTAGGAAGAGAGTTGAACCGAACAGTCAGTTCAGAGGTGAACGACTGACTCAACTACTGATTCACTGACAATATTCAGTCACCCCCCCACGAGGGTGTCATGTGGCACAAGGCCTTTTTAACGTGGGCATTTCCGAGCCATTAGGCCCGGCCAAAAAATAGCCCATTCGAACCCGTATAAACGGGTTCAGGGCCGGTTTAACCTCCCCGAAGGAGACTCCGCCCTTCGGCGTAGCCTCCTTCGGGTTCCTCTCGCCCGTAGGAAGAGAGTTGAACCGAACAGTCAGTTCAGAGGTGAACGACTGACTCAACTACTGACTCACTGACAATATTCAGTCACCCCCCCACGAGGGTGTCATGTGGCACAAGGCCTTTTTAACGTGGGAATTCCCGAGCCATTAGGCTCGGCCAAAAAATAGCCCATTTGAACCCGTATAAACGGGTTCTGGGCCGGTTTTACCTCCCCGAAGGAGACTCCGCCCTTCGGCGTAGCCTCCTTCGGGTTCCTCCCGCCCATAGGAAGAGAGTTTAAGCGAACGAGTCGACTCAGAAAGTGAGCTGGACTCAGTCAACTACCTCAGGGTGACAATACAAAGGCCTTTTTAACGTGGGCATTCCGGAGCCATTAGGCTCGGCCAAAAAAATAGCCCATTTGAACACGTATGAACGGGTTCTGGGCCGGTTTTACCTCCTCCCCCCGAAGGAGACTCCGCCCTTCGGCGTAGCCTCCTTGGGGTTCCTCCCGCCTGTAGGAAGAGAGTTGAACCGAACAGTCAGTTCAGAGTTGAACGACTGACTCAACTACTGACTCACTGACAATATTCAGTCACCCCACCACGAGGGTGTCATGTGGCACAAGGCCCTTTTAACGTGGGCATTCCCGAGCCATTATTAGGCTCGGCCAAAAATAGCCCATTTGAACCCGTATAAACGGGTTCTGGGCCAGTTTTACCTCCCCGAAGGAGACTCCGCCCTTCGGCGTAGCCTCCTTCGGGTTCCTCCCGCTTGTAGGAAGAGAGTTGAACCGAACAGTCAGTTCAGAGTTGAATGACTGACTCAACTACTGACTCACTGACAATATTCAGTCGCCCCCCCACGAGGGTGTCATGTGGCACAAGGCCTTTTTAACGTGGGCATTCCCGAGCCATTAGGCTCGGCCAAAAAATAGCCCATTTAAACCCGTATAAACGGGTTCTGGGCCGGTTTTACCTCCCCGAAGGAGACTCCACCCTTCGGCGTAGCCTTCTTCGGGTTCCTCCCGCCTGTAGGAAGAGAGTTGAACCGAACAGTCAGTTCAGAGTTGAACGACTGACTCAACTACTGACTCACTGACAATATTCAGTCACCCCCCCCACGAGGGTGTCATGTGGCACAAGGCCTTTTTAACGTGGGCAATTCCCAAGCCATTAGGCTCGGCCAAAAAATAGCCCATTTGAACCCGTATAAACGGGTTCAGGGCCGGTTTTACCTCCCCGAAGGAGACTCCGCCCTTCGGCGTAGCCTCCTTCGGGTTCCTCCCGCCCGTAGGAAGAGAGTTGAACCGAACAGTCAGTTCAGAGTTGAACGACTGACTCAACTACTGACTCACTGACAATATTCAGTCACCCCCCCACGAGGGTGTCATGTGGCACAAGGCCTTTTTAACGTGGGCATTCCCGAGCCATTAGGCTCGGCCAAAAAATAGCCCATTGAACCCGTATAAACGGGTCCAAGGGCCGGTTTTACCTCCCCGAAGGAGACTCCGCCCTTCGGCGTACCCTCCTTCGGGTTCCTCTCGCCCGTAGGAAGAGAGTTGAACCGAACAGTCAGTTCAGAGGTGAACGACTGACTCAACTACTGACTCACTGACAATATTCAGTCACCCCCCACGAGGGTGTCATGTGGCACAAGGCCTTTTTAACGTGGGAATTCCCGAGCCATTAGGCTCGGCCAAAAAAATAGCCCATTTGAACCCGTATAAACGGGTTCTGGGCCGGTTTTACCTCCCCGAAGGAGACTCCGCCCTTCGGCGTAGCCTCCTTCGGGTTCCTCCCGCCCGTAGGAAGAGAGTTTAACCGAACAGTCGTTCAGAAGGTGAACGACTGACTCAACTACTGACTCACTGACGATATTCAGTCACCCCCCCCACGAGGGGTGTCATGTGGCACAAGGCCTTTTTAACGTGAGCATTCCCGAGCCATTAGGCTCGGCCAAAAAATAGCCCATTTGAACCCGTATAAACGGGTTCTGGGCCGGTTTTACCTCCCCGAAGGAGACTCCGCCCTTCGGCGTAGCCTCCTTCGGGTTCCTCTCGCCCGTAGGAAGAGAGTTGAACCGAACAGTCAGTTCAGAGTTGAACGACTGACTCAACTACTGACTCACTGACAATATTCAGTCACCCCACCACGAGGGTGTCAAAAAGGCCTTTTTAACGTGGGGAGCCCATTTGAACCCGTATAAACGGGTTCAAGGCCTTTTTAACGTGGGAGATTCCTTCGGCGTAGCCATTAGGCTCGGCCAAAAGAGTTGAACCGAACAGTCAGTTTGAACCCGTATAAACTGGGTTCACGAGGGTGTCATGTGGCACAAGGTTTTAGCCATTCGGCAAAAATAGCCCATTTGAAATAAACGGGACTCCGGTTTTACCCTTCGGCGTAGCCGCCCTTCGGGTTCCTCCCGCCCGTAGGAAGAGAGTTCAAACCGAACAGTCAGTTCAGAGGTGAACGACTGACTCAACTACTGACTCACTGACAATATTCAGTCACCCCCCACGAGGGTGTCATGTGGCACAAGGCCTTTTTAACGTGGGCATTCCCGAGCCATTAGGCTCGGCCAAAAAAAATAGCCCATTTGAACCCGTATAAACGGGTTCAGGGCCGGTTTTACCTCCCCGAAGGAGACTCCGCCCTTCGGCGTAGCCTCCTTCGGGTTCCTCCCGCCCGTAGGAAGAGAGTTGAACCGAACAGTCAGTTCAGAGGTGAACGACTGACTCAACTACTGACTCACTGACAATATTCAGTCACCCCCCCACGAGGGTGTCATGTGGCACAAGGCATTTTTAACGTGGGAATTCCCGAGCCATTAGGCTCGGCCAAAAAAATAGCCCATTTGAACCCGTATAAACGGGTTTCAGGGCCGGTTTTACCTCCCCGAAGGAGACTCCGCCCTTCGGCGTAGCCTCCTTCGGGTTCCTCCCGCCCGTAGGAAGAGAGTTCAAACCGAGGAGTCGGTTCAAAAGTGAACGACTGACTCAACTACTGACTCACTGACAATATTCAGTCACCCCCCCACGAGGGTGTCATGTGGCACAAGGCCTTTTTAACGTGGGCAATTCCCAAGCCATTAGGCTCGGCCAAAAATAGCCCATTTGAACCCGTATAAACGGGTTCTGGGCCGGTTAACCTCCCGAAGGAGACTCCGCCCTTCGGCGTAGCCTCCTTCGGGTTCCTCTCGCCCGTAGGAAGAGAGTTGAACCGAACAGTCAGTTCAGAGGTGAACGACTGACTCAACTACTGACTCACTGACAATATTCAGTCACCCCCACGAGGGTGTCATGTGGCACAAGGCCTTTTTAACGTGGGCATTCCCGAGCCATTAGGCTCGGCCAAAAAAAATAGCCCATTTGAACCCGTATAAACGGGTTCAGGGCCGATTTTACCTCCCCGAAGGAGACTCCGCCCTTCGGCGTAGCCTCCTTCGGGTTCCTCCCGCCTGTAGGGAAGAGAGTTCAAACCGAACAGTCAGTTCAGAGTTGAACGACTGACTCAACTACTGACTCACTGACAATATTCAGTCACCCCCCACGAGGGTGTCATGTGGCACAAGGCCTTTTTAACGTGGGCATTCCCGAGCCATTAGGCTCGGCCAAAAAATAGCCCATTTGAACCCGTATAAACGGGTTCTGGGCCGGTTTTACCTCCCCGAAGGAGACTCCACCCTTCGGCGTAGCCTCCTTCGGGTTCCTCCCGCCTGTAGGAAGAGAGTTGAACCGAACAGTCAGTTCAGAGTTGAATGACTGACTCAACTACTGACTCACTGACAATATTCAGTCACCCCCCCACGATGGTGTCATGTGGCACAAGGCCTTTTTAACGTGGGCATTCCCGAGCCATTAGGCTCGGCAAAAAAAAATAGCCCATTTGAACCCGTATAAACGGGTTCTGGGCCGGTTTTACCCCCGAAGGAGATCCGCCCTTCGGCGTAGCCTCCTTCGGGTTCCTCCCGCCTGTAGGAAGAGAGTTCAAACCGAACAGTCAGTTCAGAGTTGAATGACTGACTCAACTACTGACTCACTGACAATATTCAGTCACCCCCCCACGAGGGTGTCATGTGGCACAAGGCCTTTTTAACGTGGGCATTCCCGAGCCATTAGGCTCGGCCAAAAAATAGCCCATTTGAACCCGTATAAACGGGTTCTGGGCCGGTTTTACCTCCCCGAAGGAGACTCCACCCTTCGGCGTAGCCTCCTTCGGGTTCCTCCCGCCTGTAGGAAGAGAGTTGAACCGAACAGTCAGTTCAAAGTTGAACGACTGACTCAACTACTGACTCACTGACAATATTCAGTCCCCCCCACGAGGGTGTCATGTGGCACAAGGCCTTTTTAACGTGGGCATTCCCGGAGCCATTAGGCTCGGCCAAAAAAATAGCCCATTTGAACCCGTATAAACGGGTTCTGGGCCGGTTTTACCTCCCCGAAGGAGACTCCGCCCTTCGGCGTAGCCTCCTTCGGGTTCCTCCGCCTGTAGGAAGAGAGTTGAACCGAACAGTCAGTTCAGAGTTGAACGACTGACTCAACTACTGACTCACTGACAATATTCAGTCACCCCCACGAGGGTGTCATGTGGCACAAGGCCTTTTAACGTGGGGCATTCCCGAGCCATTAGGCTCGGCCAAAAAATAGCCCATTTGAACCCGTATAAACGGGTTCTGGGCCGGTTTTACCTCCCGAAGGAGACTCCGCCCTTCGGCGTAGCCTCCTTCGGGTTCCTCTCGCCCGTAGGAAGAGAGTTGAACCGAACAGTCAGTTCAGAGTTGAACGACTGACTCAACTACTGACTCACTGACGATATTCAGTCACCCCCCACGAGGGTGTCATGTGGCACAAGGCCTTTTTAACGTGGGCAATTCCCAAGCCATTAGGCTCGGCCAAAAAATAGCCCATTTGAACCCGTATAAACGGGTTCTGGGCCGGTTTTACCTCCCCGAAGGAGACTCCGCCCTTCGGCGTAGCCTCCTTCGGGTTCCTCCCGCCCGTAGGAAGAGAGTTGAACCGAACAGTCAGTTCAGAGGTGAACGACTGACTCAACTACTGACTCACTGACAATATTCAGTCACCCCCCACGAGGGTGTCATGTGGCACAAGGCCTTTTTAACGTGGGCATTCCCGAGCCATTAGGCTCGGCCAAAAAATAGCCCATTTGAACCCGTATAAACGGGTTCTGGGCCGGTTTTACCTCCCCGAAGGAGACTCCGCCCTTCGGCGTAGCCTCCTTCGGGTTCCTCTCGCCCGTAGGAAGAGAGTTGAACCGAACAGTCAGTTCAGAGGTGAACGACTGACTCAACTACTGACTCACTGACAATATTCAGTCACCCCCCACGAGGGTGTCATGTGGCACAAGGCCTTTTTAACGTGGGCATTCCCGAGCCATTAGGCTCGGCCAAAAAATAGCCCATTTGAACCCGTATAAACGGGTTCTGGGCCGGTTTTTACCTCCCGAAGGAGACTCCGCCCTTCGGCGTAGCCTCCTTCGGGTTCCTCCCGCCCGTAGGAAGAGAGTTCAATCCGAACAGTCGGTTCAGAGGTGAACGACTGACTCAACTACTGACTCACTGACAATATTCAGTCACCCCCCACGAGGGTGTCATGTGGCACAAGGCCTTTTTAACGTGGGCATTCCCGAGCCATTAGGCTCGGCCAAAAAAAATAGCCCATTTGAACCCGTATAAACGGGTTCTGGGCCGGTTTTACCTCCCGAAGGAGACTCCGCCCTTCGGCGTAGCCTCCTTCGGGTTCCTCCCGCCCGTAGGAAGAGAGTTGAACCGAACAGTCAGTTCAGAGGTGAACGACTGACTCAACTACTGACTCACTGACAATATTCAGTCACCCCCACGAGGGTGTCATGTGGCACAAGGCCTTTTTAACGTGGGAATTCTTGAGCCATTAGGCTCGGCAAAAAAATAGCCCATTTGAACCCGTATAAACGGGTTCTGGGCCGGTTTTACCTCCCCGAAGGAGACTCCGCCCTTCGGCGTAGCCTCCTTCGGGTTCCTCGAAGTTCAAAAGTGAACGACTGACTCAACTACTGACTCACTGACAATATTCAGTCACCCCCCCACGAGGGTGTCATGTGGCACAAGGCCTTTTTAACGTGGGCATTCCCGAGCCATTAGGCTCGGCCAAAAAATAGCCCATTTGAACCCGTATAAACGGGTTCTGGGCCGGTTTTACCTCCCCGAAGGAGACTCCGCCCTTCGGCGTAGCCTCCTTCGGGTTCCTCCCGCCCGTAGGAAGAGAGTTGAACCGAACAGTCAGTTCAGAGGTGAACGACTGACTCAACTACTGACTCACTGACGATATTCAGTCACCCCCCCACGAGGGTGTCATGTGGCACAAGGCCTTTTTAACGTGGGCATTCCCGAGCCATTAGGCTCGGCCAAAAAATAGCCCATTTGAACCCGTATAAACGGGTTCTGGGCCGGTTTTACCTCCCCGAAGGAGACTCCGCCCTTCGGCGTAGCCTCCTTCGGGTTCCTCCCGCCCGTAGGAAGAGAGTTCAAACCGAGGAGTCGGTTCAAAAGTGAACGACTGACTCAACTACTGACTCACTGACAATATTCAGTCACCCCCCCACGAGGGTGTCATGTGGCACAAGGCCTTTTTAACGTGGGCATTCCCGAGCCATTAGGCTCGGCCAAAAAATAGCCCATTTGAACCCGTATAAACGGGTTCTGGGCCGGTTTTACCTCCCCGAAGGAGACTCCGCCCTTCGGCGTAGCCTCCTTCGGGTTCCTCCCGCCCGTAGGAAGAGAGTTGAACCGTGCAGTCGGTTCAAAAGTGAACTGCTGACTCAACTACTGACTCACTGACGATATTCAGTCACCCCCCCACGAGGGTGTCATGTGGCACAAGGCCTTTTTAACGTGGGCATTCCCGAGCCATTAGGCTCGGCCAAAAATAGCCCATTTGAACCCGTATAAACGGGTTTCTGGGCCGGATTTACCTCCCCGAAGGAGACTCCGCCCTTCGGCGTAGCCTCCTTCGGGTTCCTCCCGCCCGTAGGAAGAGAGTTCAAACCGAACAGTCAGTTCAGAGGTGAACGACTGACTCAACTACTGACTCACTGACAATATTCAGTCACCCCCCACGAGGGTGTCATGTGGCACAAGGCCTTTTTAACGTGGGCATTCCAAGCCATTAGGCTCGGCCAAAAATAGCCCATTTGAACCCGTATAAACGGGTTCTGGGCCGTTTTACCTCCCGAAGGAGACTCCGCCCTTCGGCGTAGCCTCCTTCGGGTTCCTCCCGCCCGTAGGAAGAGAGTTGAAACCGAACAGTCAGTTCAGAGTTGAACGACTGACTCAACTACTGACTCACTGACAATATTCAGTCACCCCCCACGAGGGTGTCATGTGGCACAAGGCCTTTTTAACGTGGGCATTCCCGAGCCATTAGGCTCGGCAAAAAAAATAGCCCATTTGAACCCGTATAAACGGGTTCAGGGCCGGTTTTACCTCCCCGAAGGAGACTCCGCCCTTCGGCGTAGCCTCCTTCGGGTTCCTCCCGCCTGTAGGAAGAGAGTTCAAACCGAACAGTCAGTTCAGAGGTGAACGACTGACTCAACTACTGACTCACTGACAATATTCAGTCACCCCCCACGAGGGGTGTCATGTGGCACAAGGCCTTTTAACGTGGGCATTCCCGAGCCATTAGGCTCGGCCAAAAAATAGCCCATTTGAACCCGTATAAACGGGTTCTGGGCCGGTTTTACCTCCCCGAAGGAGACTCCGCCCTTCGGCGTAGCCTCCTTCGGGTTCCTCCCGCCTGTAGGAAGAGAGTTGAACCGAACAGTCAGTTCAGAGTTGAATGACTGACTCAACTACTGACTCACTGACAATATTCAGTCACCCCCCCCACGAGGGTGTCATGTGGCACAAGGCCTTTTTAACGTGGGCATTCCCGAGCCATTAGGCTCGGCCAAAAAATAGCCCATTTGAACCCGTATAAACGGGTTCTGGGCCGGTTTTACCTCCCCGAAGGAGACTCCGCCCTTCGGCGTAGCCTCCTTCGGGTTCCTCTCGCCCGTAGGAAGAGAGTTGAACCGAACAGTCAGTTCAGAGGTGAACGACTGACTCAACTACTGACTCACTGACAATATTCAGTCACCCCCCCACGAGGGTGTCATGTGGCACAAGGCCTTTTTAACGTGGGCAATTCCTGAGCCATTAGGCTCGGCCAAAAAATAGCCCATTTGAACCCGTATAAACGGGTTCAGGGCCAGTTTTACCTCCCCGAAGGAGACTCCGCCCTTCGGCGTAGCCTCCTTCGGGTTCCTCTCGCCCGTAGGAAGAGAGTTGAACCGAACAGTCAGTTCAGAGGTGAACGACTGACTCAACTACTGACTCACTGACAATATTCAGTCACCCCCCCCACGAGGGTGTCATGTGGCACAAGGCCTTTTTAACGTGGGCATTCCCGAGCCATTAGGCTCGGCCAAAAAATAGCCCATTTGAACCCGTATAAACGGGTTCTGGGCCGGTTTTACCTCCCCGAAGGAGACTCCGCCCTTCGGCGTAGCCTCCTTCGGGTTCCTCTCGCCCGTAGGAAGAGAGTTGAACCGAACAGTCAGTTCAGAGGTGAACGACTGACTCAACTACTGACTCACTGACGATATTCAGTCACCCCCCACGAGGGTGTCATGTGGCACAAGGCCTTTTTAACGTGGGCATTCCCGAGCCATTAGGCTCGGCCAAAAAATAGCCCATTTGAACCCGTATAAACGGGTTCTGGGCCGGTTTTACCTCCCGAAGGAGACTCCGCCCTTCGGCGTAGCCTCCTTCGGGTTCCTCTCGCCCGTAGGAAGAGAGTTGAACCGAACAGTCAGTTCAGAGGTGAACGACTGACTCAACTACTGACTCACTGACAATATTCAGTCACCCCCCCACGAGGGTGTCATGTGGCACAAGGCCTTTTTAACGTGGGCATTCCCGAGCCATTAGGCCCGGCCATAAATAGCCCATTTGAACCCGTATGAACGGGTTCTGGGCCGGTTTAACCTCCCCGAAGGAGACTCCGCCCTTCGGCGTAGCCTCCTTCGGGTTCCCTCTCGCCCGTAGGAAGAGAGTTGAACCGAACAGTCAGTTCAGAGGTGAACGACTGACTCAACTACTGACTCACTGACAATATTCAGTCACCCCCCACGAGGGTGTCATGTGGCACAAGGCCTTTTTAACGTGGGCATTCCCGAGCCATTAGGCTCGGCCAAAAATAGCCCATTTGAACCCGTATAAACGGGTTCTGGGCGGTTTTACCTCCCCGAAGGAGACTCCGTCCTTCGGCGTAGCCTCCTTCGGGTTCCTCTCGCCCGTAGGAAGAGAGTTCAATCCGAACAGTCGGTTCAGAGGTGAACGACTGACTCAACTACTGACTCACTGACGATATTCAGTCACCCCCCCACGAGGGTGTCATGTGGCACAAGGCCTTTTTAACGTGGGCATTCCCGAGCCATTAGGCTCGGCCAAAAAATAGCCCATTTGAACCCGTATAAACGGGTTCTGGGCCGGTTTACCTCCCCGAAGGAGACTCCGCCCTTCGGCGTAGCCTCCTTCGGGTTCCTCCCGCCCGTAGGAAGAGAGTTCAATCCGAACAGTCGGTTCAGAGGTGAACGACTGACTCAACTACTGACTCACTGACGATATTCAGTCACCCCCCCCCCGAGGGTGTCATGTGGCACAAGGCCTTTTTAACGTGGGCATTCCCAAGCCATTAGGCTCGGCCAAAAAAATAGCCCATTTGAACCCGTATAAACGGGTTCTGGGCCGGTTTTACCTCCCCGAAGGAGACTCCGCCCTTCGGCGTAGCCTCCTTCGGGTTCCTCCCGCCCGTAGGAAGAGAGTTGAACCGAACAGTCAGTTCAGAGGTGAACGACTGACTCAACTACTGACTCACTGACAATATTCAGTCACCCCCCACGAGGGTGTCATGTGGCACAAGGCCTTTTTAACGTGGGCATTCCCGAGCCATTAGGCTCGGCCAAAAATAGCCCATTTGAACCCGTATAAACGGGTTCTGGGCCGGTTTTACCTCCCCGAAGTAGACTCCGCCCTTCGGCGTAGCCTCCTTCGGGTTCCTCTCGCCCGTAGGAAGAGAGTTCAAACCGAACAGTCAGTTCAGAGGTGAACGACTGACTCAACTACTGACTCACTGACAATATTCAGTCACCCCCCACGAGGGTGTCATGTGGCACAAGGCCTTTTTAACGTGGGCATTCCCGAGCCATTAGGCTCGGCCAAAAATAGCCCATTTGAACCCGTATAAACGGGTTCTGGGCCGGTTTTTACCTCCCCGAAGGAGACTCTCCGCCCTTCGGCGTAGCCTCCTTCGGGTTCCTCTCGCCCGTAGGAAGAGAGTTTAACCGAACAGTCAGTTCAGAGGTGAACGACTGACTCAACTACTGACTCACTGACAATATTCAGTCACCCCCCACGAGGGTGTCATGTGGCACAAGGCCTTTTTAACGTGGGCATTCCTGGAGCCATTAGGCTCGGCAAAAAAATAGCCCATTTGAACCCGTATAAACGGGTTCTGGGCCGAGTTTTACCTCCCCGAAGGAGACTCCGCCCTTCGGCGTAGCCTCCTTCGGGTTCCTCTCGCCCGTAGGAAGAGAGTTTAACCGAACAGTCAGTTCAGAGGTGAACGACTGACTCAACTACTGACTCACTGACAATATTCAGTCACCCCCCACGAGGGTGTCATGTGGCACAAGGCCTTTTTAACGTGGGCATTCCCGAGCCATTAGGCTCGGCCAAAAAAAATAGCCCATTTGAACCCGTATAAACGGGTTCTGGGCCGGTTTTACCTCCCGAAGGAGACTCCGCCCTTCGGCGTAGCCTCCTTCGGGTTCCTCTCGCCCGTAGGAAGAGAGTTTAACCGAACAGTCAGTTCAGAGGTGAACGACTGACTCAACTACTGACTCACTGACAATATTCAGTCACCCCCCAGGGAGGGGCACAAGGCCATGAGCCATTAGGCTCGGCAAAAAAGGCCATTTTATAAACGGGTTCTGGGGCAGTTTATTTCCCCGAAGGAGACTCCGCCATCGGCGTAGCCTCCTTCGGGTTCCTCTCGCCCGTAGGAAAGAGTTTAACCGAACAGTCAGTTTTGAACTCCGTATTAAACGAGGGTTCTGGGCACAAGGCCTTTTTAACGTGGGCCATTAGGCCCGGCCAAAAATAGCCCATTTGAACCCCGGGTTCTGGGCCGGGAGATTTCCGAAGGGAGCGCCCTTCGGCGTAGCCTCCTTCGGGTTCCTCTCGCCCGTAGGAAGAGAGTTAACCGAACAGTCGGTTCAGAGGTGAACGACTGACTCAACTACTGACTCACTGACGATATTCAGTCACCCCCCCACGAGGGTGTCATGTGGCACAAGGCCTTTTTAACGTGGGCATTCCCGAGCCATTAGGCTCGGCCAAAAAATAGCCCATTTGAACCCGTATAAACGGGTTCTGGGCCGGTTTTACCTCCCCGAAGGAGACTCCGCCCTTCGGCGTAGCCTCCTTCGGGTTCCTCTCGCCCGTAGGAAGAGAGTTTAACCGAACAGTCAGTTCAGAGGTGAACGACTGACTCAACTACTGACTCACTGACAATATTCAGTCACCCCCCCACGAGGGTGTCATGTGGCACAAGGCCTTTTTAACGTGGGCATTCCCGAGCCATTAGGCTCGGCCAAAAAATAGCCCATTTGAACCCGTATAAACGGGTTCTGGGCCGGTTTTACCTCCCCGAAGGAGACTCCGCCCTTCGGCGTAGCCTCCTTCGGGTTCCTCTCGCCCGTAGGAAGAGAGTTTAACCGAACAGTCAGTTCAGAGGTGAACGACTGACTCAACTACTGACTCACTGACGATATTCAGTCACCCCCCCCCACGAGGGTGTCATGTGGCACAAGGCCTTTTTAACGTGGGCATTCCCGAGCCATTAGGCTCGGCAAAAAAATAGCCCATTTGAACCCGTATAAACGGGTTCTGGGCCGGTTTTACCTTCCCCGAAGGAGACTCCGCCCTTCGGCGTAGCCTCCTTCGGGTTCCTCTCGCCCGTAGGAAGAGAGTTTAACCGAACAGTCAGTTCAGAGGTGAACGACTGACTCAACTACTGACTCACTGACGATATTCAGTCACCCCCCCACGAGGGTGTCATGTGGCACAAGCCTTATTTGAACCCGTATAAACAGGTTTTTAACGTGGGCATTCCCGAGCCATTAGGCTCGGCCAAAATAACCCATTTGAACCCGTATAAACGGGTTCTGGGCCGGTTTTACCTCCCCGAGGGAGACTCCGCCCTTCGGCGTAGCCTCCTTCGGGTTCCTCCCGCCCGTAGGAAGAGAGTTGAACCGTGCAGTCAGTTCAGAGGTGAACGACTGACTCAACTACTAACTCACTGACGATATTCAGTCACCCCCCCACGAGGGTGTCATGTGGCACAAGGCCTTTTTAACGTGGGCATTCCTGAGCCATTAGGCTCGGCCGAAAAAATAGCCCATTTGAACCCGTATAAACGGGTTCTGGGCGATATTTCACCCCCCCACCTCCCGAAGGAGACTCCGCCCTTCGGCGTAGCCTCCTTCGGGTTCCTCTCGGCGCCCGTAGGAAGAGAGTTCAAACCGAACAGTCAGTTCAGAGGTGAACGACTGACTCAACTACTGACTCACTGACAATATTCAGTCACCCCCCCACGAGGGTGTCATGTGGCACAAGGCCTTTTTTAACGTGGGCATTCCTGAGCCATTAGGCTCGGCCAAAAAATAGCCCATTTGAACCCGTATAAACGGGTTCTGGGAGATTTAACCTCCCCGAAGGAGACTCCGCCCTTCGGCGTAGCCTCCTTCGGGTTCCTCTCGCCCGTAGGAAGAGAGTTGAACCGAACAGTCAGTTCAGAGGTGAACGACTGACTCAACTACTGACTCACTGACAATATTCAGTCACCCCCCCACGAGGGTGTCATGTGGCACAAGGCCTTTTTAACGTGGGGAATTTTGAGCCATTAGGCTCGGCCAAAAAAAATAGCCCATTTGAACCCGTATAAACGGGTTCTGGGCCGGTTTACCTCCCCGAAGGAGACTCCGCCCTTCGGCGTAGCCTCCTTCGGGTTCCTCTCGCCCGTAGGAAGAGAGTTGAACCGAACAGTCAGTTCAGAGTTGAACGACTGACTCAACTACTGACTCACTGACAATATTCAGTCACCCCCCCACGAGGGTGTCATGTGGCACAAGGCCTTTTTAACGTGGGCATTCCTGGAGCCATTAGGCTCGGCAAAAAAATAGCCCATTTGAACCCGTATAAACGGGTTCTGGGCCGTTTTACCTCCCCGAAGGAGACTCCGCCCTTCGGCGTAGCCTCCTTCGGGTTCCCTCGCCCGTAGGAAGAGAGTTTAACCGAACAGTCAGTTCAGAGGTGAACGACTGACTCAACTACTGACTCACTGACAATATTCAGTCACCCCCCCACGAGGGTGTCATGTGGCACAAGGCCTTTTTTAACGTGGGCATTCCCGAGCCATTAGGCTCGGCAAAAAAATAAAGCCCATTTGAACCCGTATAAACGGGTTCTGGGCCGGTTTTTACCTCCCCGAAGGAGACTCCGCCCTTTTCGGCGTAGCCTCCTTCGGGTTCCTCGCCCGTAGGAAGAGAGTTTAACCGAACAGTCAGTTCAGAGGTGAACGACTGACTCAACTACTGACTCACTGACAATATTCAGTCACCCCCCACGAGGGTGTCATGTGGCACAAGGCCTTTTTAACGTGGGCATTCCCGAGCCATTAGGCTCGGCCAAAAATAGCCCATTTGAACCCGTATAAACGGGTTCTGGGCCGGTTTTACCTCCCCGAAGGGAGACTCCGCCCTTCGGCGTAGCCTCCTTCGGGTTCCTCTCGCCCGTAGGAAGAGTTTAACCGAACAGTCAGTTCAGAGGTGAACGACTGACTCAACTACTGACTCACTGACAATATTCAGTCACCCCCCACGAGGGTGTCATGTGGCACAAGGCTTTTTTTAACGTGGGAATTCCCGAGCCATTAGGCTCGGCCAAAAAATAGCCCATTTGAACCCGTATAAACGGGTTCTGGGCCGGTTTTACCTCCCGAAGGAGACTCCGCCCTTCGGTGTAGCCTCCTTCGGGTTCCTCTCGCCCGTAGGGAAGAGAGTTTAACCGAACAGTCAGTTCAGAGGTGAACGACTGACTCAACTACTGACTCACTGACAATATTCAGTCACCCCCCCACGAGGGTGTCATGTGGCACAAGGCCTTTTTAACGTGGGAATTCCCGAGCCATTAGGCTCGGCCAAAAAATAGCCCATTTGAACCCGTATAAACGGGTTCTGGGCCGGTTTTACCTCCCCGAGGGAGACTCCGCCCTTCGGTGTAGCCTCCTTCGGGTTCCTCTCGCCCGTAGGAAGAGAGTTTAACCGAACAGTCAGTTCAGAGGTGAACGACTGACTCAACTACTGACTCACTGACAATATTCAGTCACCCCCACGAGGGTGTCATGTGGCACAAGGCCTTTTAACGTGGGAATTCCCGAGCCATTAGGTTCGGCCAAAAAAAATAGCCCATTTGAACCCGTATAAACGGGTTCTGGGCCGGTTTTAACCTCCCCGAAGGGAGACTCCGCCCTTCGGTGTAGCCTCCTTCGGGTTCCCTCGCCCGTAGGAAGAGAGTTTAACCGAACAGTCAGTTCAGAGGTGAACGACTGACTCAACTACTGACTCACTGACTCCTGGCTACTCCTGAGGCGCAGTATTTATTAAGTACGGAATAGTCCATTATTATTATTATGGGTAGGATTCCATAACTAAAACCATGATCGTCAACGACCTGGATGAACATGGCACATAAAACAATTTGCTGGTAATTTTATATTTGCCATCCGGAATCTTATACTCGTACTAAACTTATGAATACATATATAATTGATGTTGTTACTCACACAACTTTTCGATAATTTGCCATTCAACCTTCTTCATTAAAGCGTCAGTTCGCATACTCATTACAAAATAGTTGGAATAATAAACCTATTTCTGTTTGTAGTCGAAATATTTGATAACAACATGACGCAAAAATGGACATAAATTTTTGCATTAAAGAATAATTAAACAAATATAATGTGCTTCCTAGAGACAATATCAAGGGTATCGCAATGATTTATTTGGAAAAATTACATGGCCACCACCAGTCTGATCATTGGCTACCAAATATGATGTGCCCAAATTTCCATAATGTTTACACGAAATCCTGGCACTATCTGAATACCGCAAAAATATCGAATTTAAAGGAGACTAATATCGTTTCTTAGTTCAAATACTTTCACTTTATTAAGAAGTGTTATAGCATAGTTTACCTAATCCAAGCCGTAATATAGTACAGGGAAAATATGTATTTTAGAGATTAACTTGGATTTTGTAGGAAATACGAGATGACTTTGGTTGGGATTACTTCTTTCAAAGACCTATACTGTATTTCACAGAAAAAGAACCATTATTCCAAATTAATGTTGGTGTGGCTAAAATAGGACAATTCATACGGTTATAATTTCACTTATCTAATATGTGACAGTTCATTTAGTCAATGTGTCACAATAGTAATATCTGTATTATTTAACTGACTACATTTGCAAGTTGTTTCTTTTTTTTGTATTATACATGTTAACCCTGCAGTGACATCTCAACGGGAAACTCGTCTCCCGTATATAATTTAGGAGAAATCGTACCTAAAATGAAAGCTATTTTAATGAAATAGATAACTACCTTACATTTATTTAATGAAAGAATACTGAAACAATTAACGCAGAGGGCACGCATTAAAATATTTTCAAAAATATTTAAATCATCTAGTTTACAGTTAAAATGTATCTTATCTTTACAAATAAATTATAAACCGAAAATACTTCTCAGTCACGAGCGACACGGATAACACTGATAATATTACGACTGCTTATTCTTTAGAACAAAACATATCAGGTAACATTAGAAATCTTCTGCTGCTTTATATGAATAAAAATATTTCATGTCCTTATTATATATCCTGTGGTTGATGAATATATCGATGTAATAAAATACATTGATAAATACTTAAGCATTAGATATCAGGTCATCCTATACGTTCTCTCCGAATTTAACCTTTTTTTTTAAAATAAACGAAATTTAAAGAGTATTTTATAATGTCTAATGAAGCTGAACATTATTTTTATGTTTGGATGCATTTAAACTGATCAAATTTTATTTCAGAGAACAATAAAATTAAATTTTGTAGGATTAAAACCCTGCTAACATGGAAGTACCCAAGAATCATTTGAGGCACATAATGCTTTATGAGTACAAGAAAAGAAACTCAGCAGCCGGAGCGGCTAGAAACATTCACTCAGTTTATGGAGAGAAATGTGTAAATGAAAGAACTTGCTGAAGTTGGTTCGCAAAATTCAGAGGTGGAGATTTCACCCTTGAAGTTGAAGATCGAACCGGACGTCCAGTTGAGTTTGATGAAAAGCTTCTTGAGCAGCCCTTGAAGAAAATCCTGCTTTATCAGTTGAGGAATTGGCAGTGGTTCTCAGTTCAAACCATACAACTGTTCATCGTCATCTTCAACAACTTGGAAAACTTCTTAAACTTTGAAAATGGGTGCCTCATGAATTATCTGAAAACAACCTCAAATTCCGAGTTGACATCTGCTCTTCTCTTCATTGTCGCCAACTTGTTTCACCTTTTTTTGATAGACTGGCTACAAAAAAATGGATCTTTTATCGAAATGTTAAGCGCCGTACACAGTGGTAAAGGGGAAGGACCCCAGCTACAGCTGAAAAGGAACTTCATGGACAAAACATTCTTCTTTCAATCTGGTTGGATCGCCAAGGAATAATACACTTTGAATTCTTACCAACTAATGCAACAATTAATGCTCAAATATACTTTCAGCAATTAGAGCGTTTCAGCTAAGAATTGAGAAAACAAAGAACTGCTCTAGTGAATCGAAAAGAGGTGATGTTTCATGAGGACAATGGGCGACCGAACACAGCAAGAATCACGTAACAAAAGATCGAAGAACTTGGTTGGGGAAAAGTCCTTATCCACCTTATTCTCCCGAATTTGGAGAGTACTCATTATTATTATTATTATTTATTATTATTATTGTTATTATTATTTGTGCAATTTATGTTTCCGTTTTATCATTTAGAACCTGGTCCAAATTATTCTCCCTGGGTACTATGGGAGAATTTTCCTGTAACTGAAAGAACTATTCTTAGTAAATGTGTTGTTAATGGTAAGGCAAAATTTGGCTAATATATATATTGATGTTACCTGTGACACTGTCAGTAAAATTGTCTATTTTTTTGCTCATAAATCCCAGAGATCCGAGTACATTTATTTCAGTCTCAGTACCCATTCCCCACCTCCTGTAATTCTCGATCTCTAGGTTGTTGTATTGGGACAATTTCTCCATACCTTTCAGGGAGGTGCTTCTCTCAGAGGGTACTGCTATGTCAGTAAGCATACACCTTCGGAATTTTCAGTCTTTTATGATAATATCAGGTCTGTTGGATTTTAATATCCTGTTTGTTGGAATAGGCATGTCCCAGAGGATAGTTACACCTTTATGTTTGGTAATATTGTCTGGTTTTGGAACCCAGCATCTCTCAGCGATTCTATTTTGTGTTTCTTGCATATCTTCCAGTGCACATATGCAACTACCCTGTTATGTCTCTGGTTGCATTCATTCTTTGCAAAGTTACGTATATTCTGCTATAATATGGTCGAAAGTTTTATCATATTTTCAGCAGATCCTTCATTTCTGGTTAGTTACATCCTTGATTATGCAGGAGTGATAGGATCTGGTTTCAAGGATTTGAGCTGCAATAATTAGGCCTTCTGTCTCAGCTTTAAGCCCGAGGATCCTCAGCCACTGATGTTTTTTTCTTTTTTGCTTCTTTCGCTCATTTTCGTTATTTTCCACCCAATGCCTTTCCACCAAGTAAGTATATTTTTTTTGCAATTTCATTTTGCCAAGATGATTTGTTTTCTGTTTTATCGTTTGGTGAAAATGGCATTCACTTTGTTTCATGTTGGTAGGGTTCCAGGCATATCAAGCTGTTACTTGAAGAGTGTACCTTCTTTGAAAATGGAGTGGATTTTAGTGTTTTATTATTTATATGAGAGCCTCATTCGTTTTTGAGAAGTATACTTCCAATTCGATTGTAGTCGTTTTTAGAGTGAGTTCAAGTTAGATTAGACTTCACCTCCTATAGCCCTTGGTATATACAACCTATCAACTGATATCGGGCGGTATTTTTCTGGTCTCTGCGTCCAATATTTAATGTCAATCAACTTCCATTTAATAATGCTGACGCTCTACGTTAATACAGGTATAGGTAAAGTAGATAGCTTTCATTTTATTGACGCCATTTAGTTCGCTTTCTAATATCAAACGGTATAATATTCTTTTTTAATTTTTTTCGTCACAGTTGAATGTTGTATTTCGTCTCATTCATTAATTGCTAAATATATGTACGATCTTGGTCTAGTTCCTTGATCTTGTTGATATCAAAAACTAAACCTGTACTTTTGGTCAGATTACTGCATTTAAAGGAGGCTTTGGCACATCTATCGATTCCGAATTCCATCCTCATGTCTTTGCTGAAGTTTTAGATATAGTGGGTATTGCTGTTGATTTTCATCCTTGGAAAACTTTTCAGTATAGGTGATACAGTTTGCCATTCTGTGACTTCTATACATAGATACTATTGTTCAGTAGGCGGCTGATTGGCGCTAATGCAATGCAGAAGATTAGTTGTGACAATGAATCTCTATGAAAGATGACGCTTGTGATGTTGATTGGTCTCGATGTTGACCCGTTTGTATGGTTTAGGTTTAGTGTCGTCTACCAATTTTCAAGCTCGCCGTAATGACTTTTAAAGTTGTGGGGCAAACACTGTATATATTTAGGATCTTCTCTATCCATGAGTGTGGTACACTGTCGAAAACCTTTCTGTAGTCGATCTATGCTAGTGAAAAATCCTTTCGAAACACCTCTTCCAGTATTGTTTTATTAAAATTAGTTGTTCCTTACACGCTAACTTCCTCTTTTAATTGACTTTCGTTCTGCTAGGAGTGATTTGTTTTCATTAACAGGGTGTCTTTTAGGCTATGATACAAATGAGGTTGTGGTACATTGATTGGAGACAGGTGATGTTTAATAAAT
>CAHIKZ030000804.1:667500-860000 GCA_903632075.3 Acanthosepion pharaonis
TGAAAAGTATGGAGAAATTATCCAAATAGAAGGACCTGGAGATCGAGATTAACAGGATATGAGAAATGAAGACCGAGACTGCACGAATATTACTCGGATCTCTGTGCGTTGTGTGAAAAGGATTGGACAATTTTACTAAAACTGTACTCGGTAATATCAACATACAATCTGCCGAACAATTAAGAATATACCTAAACAGACGATGTAATTAAAAGTACAGAGAAAAATACGATATGAAAATCGTTCTAGGTTCTATCGACAAAATGTGATATTCCAGACAGGCCTCAAAAGTTTTACACGAAAATTGAAAAAGCATATATCGAATTCAATAAAAGTCACTAGCTATTAAAGAAATGAAAAAAAAAATGGGAGAAAATTTGAATCAACTCAAACGAATATAAGCCGAATGCAGAGAGATTCAACTGGAAGAAGAAAGAACGAAAAATAAATCTGTACAAGAAAGTAAAATATAACCAATTATAAGGTTAGGCAATCTCTAACAAAATCCTAAAGAAGTCAATTCTCATGAAAAAGCAACAAAACCAACATTTGGCATTATCCTCTTCCATTTGCACAAACTTTACTAATGCTAAATATTAATCGCAATGAAATTCCAAAGATTTTCAATGAAGTTATTACATATATCCTACCAAAAATGGATAAAAGGATAATCAAAGAGATTATAGATCAATCACTTGTTTGCCTGCAACACACAAATTGATTACGTCTGGCTTGACGAATTGGACTTGCTATTTTCTTTATTGACGTCCTTATTTGATAATGTATTTTGATAGTTTTTTGAAGATCTTAAAAGATATATTAAAATCTGCAGGGTTGGAAATGTCAATAAGAAAGCTCTGATTATTTTGTCTTTGTGTATTGTAAAATCCCAATAAAATTGTTACAGGTCATTTGGCTAACCCAGTCTGGGTGAAATTCATACCAGTTTCCTGCTTTTTTTCCTTCCCGTAAAATTTGCATATTTCCTAGTGTTGATATTGTCACACTCTATCCTGCCGAGTTTTATATACAGTGGCTGCTAACACCGTGCAAGTTGATACAAGATGGTTAATTGTGTTTGGATATTCATCACAGAATTTCCATTTCGGTTTAGCACATTTTTTCTCTATGTGTGTTTCGTAATTTCTAATTATAGCAAGCATTGATCCTGTACAGCATAAATGAAAGTTTCGATTTCAACATTTAATCCTGCACTATGTAACAACTGATGGAATTGCGGTTTATCTATATCAGCTTGTCTGGTACGGACATCCTATAGAAAATGAAGAGCCTTATCTTGCCATTGCTTCTGCATGTAGTATATTGCATTTGTTTCATTATATTTGATTTTGATTACATTATTATGATGTATGGCATTAGATTATGTGTAGTTTTTGTGTTAAGTTTGTTCATCTCCTTTCAAAGCAAGAACTTGAGAATTTATCTTAAAATTTGAACTTAAGTCAGACTCCCCGCGAATTTTTGACAGCGAAATGAAGACGCTAAATAAGAATAAACGGTATAAATTCTATCGCACGATTGATTGGAATATGCAGCTAGAGCGAAATTAGAATGGACTTTTCTGATAGGTTGTCTTGCATACATGAAAGCGAAGACACAATTCTCTATGAGTTTCACAGATACAATCTCATTGTATTTGTTGTAAAAATGTGTTATTGTATAAATTAATCTCTTAAAATAGAATGAGTCAGAGCCTCATCGAATCTTCCTCTCTATAGTCAAAGCTATACGAATATGTCCTTAGTAATTAACTTTAATACTGAACAGAGTATATTCATTGCATATATATATATATATATATATATATATATATATATATAGATATATAGATATATAGATAGATAGATAGATAGATAGATAGATAGATATTTGTGTGTTAGCATAATAATATATGCAGTTGTTCAATAAAAATAATATGGAAACTTTGCCAGATCACTCTAGGAAATCACTCGGTTACGTTCTAACCCACTGAACTCCAATTGAGGAGTCCTACAGTAAAAAGTTAATACACATATATTTGATCTGGTACACGTAGTAACATCTTCGGGTTTCTTGAAAATAAAAAATCCAAAGAAGGGTCAGAAATGTAATAGCACCTGAACTAGTATCTCGATAGCAGTCATTTTCTCACGGTCTTAACGGGCCTCTGGCTTTTCTAGAAAAGTTTTTATGGCTGGCGTCTTTTCCGATGAGTTTTTCCTTAGTGTCTCGACTGTATTAATTTAAACTAAGTACTCAATATTTTACTGCTGAAATAGCTACACGCAACCATATTTTATATCCTAATAGTTTTATTTACATACATATCAGCACTGTCAAATTTTTAAATACTACTTCAATCGCTAAATTCTCTCTTCACGAAACCTGTTCCTTTATTGTCCATTTTCTCACTTCTTCTCACTAAAATCTTATTGTTTTTCACGCCATGTCATCCTTGCGTTCTACTGGCATTATCACCTTGCTTCCAGTGCAATGATTAAAAAAAATAATTTAAAGCAACATTATGAGTATTACAAATTTTATTTTTAGACCTGATTTCTTTTTCTGGGATCTTTATATTCATATCTGGAAATTTCTCCTTATTAGGATATTTTTTATGTTTCTGATTTCATATGTTTTTCTCTGGTTTTGTATGATTCTAAACGTACAAGTCATGTTTTCAATTCTCTCTTTGTAATTTACATACCAAAGAAAAACTGCTTTGAATCAATTTGTAACCATGTCTACCTCCTGCTATCCGTCATTGTCTACTGGCTGTAGATGTTTCTATACAGATAGTGGACATTTAATATGTGCGTTTATATCTTCCATAATGATCATATGAGTCACCGCTGAAATACATTTGTTATAGAGTCATACTATTAAAAACAATGTATAAGTTTTCCTTAGGTTTTGGGTATTTATCATGTAGCCACTCCAAAGATAATTTAAAATGATGCCAATCAATGCTGATTGCAACATTAAGTGAAATATTTCTGCCCACTGGGATATCCCAGGAATCGGTTCCAGAAAATTAGACTACACGGCGAATTTGTACTCTTTTGTTCGTTAATGATCCACATATTTGTACCAATTCCAACAAAAATAATCATATGATTTTTCTAGACCCTCATATATTTTTTCTTAAACCTGGATCACAGAAGATATATGAATAGAAATGGTAACGATAGGAGCAGGAGGAACGGTGGAGTAATGGATTGCTGCCCGGATTGATGAATCGGAGAGCCGAATTCGAATTCCTCTCAAACCCATTACATTCACTTACGTGCTAATACTCTTGGAAAAGGTATGAACGTAGAGCCGAGTTCAAATTCCAGTCGAATCCATTACATTCACTTACGTGCTAATTAACTTGGGAATGATATGTATCCTCTTTTTCTCCCCCAGCAGTAAATAGCAAGGCAGACCAGGTTCTATAGCCTTGGATGGCAACTGGTCTACCTCAGAAAAAAATGGCAACTTACTGCGGGAAAAAATCTGTCCCGCCAGTCAAGTATCGAAAGATATATTATAACCTAAGGGTGTATCAATCATGGCACATAACTGACTGATGATAACAGTAGCAGTTTCCATACTAGTAATATTGGGTATCCATTGACAGAAAGGTCAGTGTTTCTCGGTTTATACTTTATATATTTTTATTTAAACAGTGTTTTAGGAATGTAAAATGATTTCTTGTTTTAGAATTGTGTGAGTTTACATTCAAACTTTTAGTTTTTGTTCGTAAGAGATCTTACATCTTGATTATATCAATATTTTTCTTTTAGTGACTTCTTTTGAAGCTACTGCTATTGAACAGCTGCTACGTGATGTTATTTGGAAATATTGTTGCAATATTATATAAACAGTCTATAGCGTCTGAAAAAGGAGTGGTAATTTAATGTTTATGTGATTAATATTTTTAATTCATTTTAAGAAATGATCCGAGACATCACCATGCCCGACACCCAGGTCTGAGTTTAGATGTGACGAGGTAATTTAAGTATACGGCTCGAGTTTTCTAGTCAAAGTATTTTTGATTTATACGTACATCTTACGTACACCCAAGGCTACTTATTCTGAGTTAAAATTGTTTATATCCTAGAAGGAGGCTGAGACATATAAAATAATTGGAATTTATTAATCATTCTGAATTGTTATGATGGATTCAAGTTAGGTTTCATCACTACACACATTCCAAATCTAGATAGGGTTATCTGATTGCGAAACTTGTTAGAAGTTCAGTTTCTTTTTGCTCTTCGTACACAATAACAACCTTTTTTTGTCATGATCAATTTCAGACAAATTGTGACGACTTATGGCATCAGAATATTATATTTCATTCTCAGTATATTTGGGCACCGGAGGCAAAACTAGTGCGCTGTATTCTATCGGTTGATTCGATTGTTGATTCAAATGTTAAGTTTTATTGATATGTTATAAAGTAATCTCTTCACATCTATAAATGTACCTGTACAAATTATAATTAAAAAAAGATTATAATGATAAGTAAACACATTCAGACAAGTGACGATATTTGAATCGGGTTTGGTTTTGCGTCTTCGAATACACACACACACGCACACATATATCTATATCTATCTATCTATCTATCTATCTATCTATCTATCTATCTATCTATCTATCTATCTATCTCTATATATATATATATATATATATATATATATATACATATATATATATATATATATATATATATATATATATATATATATATATATATATATAGATAGATAGATAGATAGATAGATAGATAGATAGATAGATAGATAGATAGATATTTGATACCGTTAACATTAACTTCGTGATAATTATACAATTTCAATGAATTGTTGGATGACATGTATACCACGATTTTTTAACGTATTAGAAGGAAAACTAAATCCGCTTAAATGACAAAGCCCAAATATGTGAAATCAAGAAAAAATCGTTGTTTCAGTTTAGAAAAATAGTACATGATGATTTCTTCGAAGCTAACATATTCTCTGTCTTTTGCGAAGCAGGATGAAAAAAATAATGCAGACACTGAAAGGATAAATAGAATCGCGACATCTGGACTGTTAAATCTAAAACGGAAAATTAATAACCAAAAAGATGGTAAAACCAGGTGCTGAGTTGTAGAAGACATATCAGTTTCAAATAATAAAACTATATATATACAAATACATTAAAATTAAAACAACGGATTATATATCTTTTTATCTATAATTCCTCATCTGATGCTTTCATTAATTCTGAAATATTTTCCACAGTTGTGTTTGTGTATTTTTTTTTTTTTGAATTTTCTCAACGAGATACATTGCCAAGAAAAAGTCATGGCACACGTGTTTGGGAAATCACATTAAACATTTGAAAAATATTCTCATCAAGTGCACCTTTGAATAAAAAAAATCATCATTATAAAAAATTCTTTACGATTAAAATTTGAATGAACACTCATTGGACTCTCCCGTAATTTTCGAAGTAGTATTACGATAGATCAGTTAAGTTCTTAAAACTGAATAAGACAGAGTAATTTTTTTAAGAACCGAATGTAGATAACTGGTGCCCAATGTCCCAAGGAATCTTCCTCTTGTTTTAAATTCAATATCTTCCGTCTTTTAGACCGGTTTGAAGTCAATAATGTAGGTCCCTTTCAGTCATGTTATTTTCCCATATGTGAAGCGAAAAATAAGCCTTTAGTATTTACTAAGCGGAACTGCACGTAGACTAATGTAACGATCGCGACTGGAATCCGATACGAACCTCTGATTTTCTAGTTAAGTTACATGTGCTACTCATTTTAGTTGATGCTCTTATTAAATGTCCAAATGTGATATAATATCTGTTATTAAGGTAAATGTCTCTCGGTAATGTAAAGTTAATTTACACCATTCGAAGAAGGATTATCCTCTCTGAAACATACAAGTTTCATTCACACGTAATAATTTATAAGCATTGATCTGTTCAAGAAATCTTGCATTTTAGATATTTCTGAATCGATTTCTTTTTTGTTGTTTGAATGTTTGAAGCACAATTTATGTTTATTAAGCGGTGATCTTCTAGAATATTTTTTTTTCATTTCTATTCAATTAAATCATGTTTCTGTAAAATTATTTTATTCTTTTCTTCAGAGAAATTCGATTTCTTGTGACATTTTTATTCAATGTTTTTGGAAGCATAGCATATGAAATTGAAGTTATCCTCTGGTAGTTAAGATGCTTATTTTAAAAGGTAATTTTAAAGATTTTACTATTACCGCTCAATGAATTCAATGGTTTCCTTGTGAACGTTGCTATCATAAATGACAAATGCTTTTTACTGCAATGCAATAGTGTTGTATCGTCGAGGTGAATGATACACGGAGAAGAATGTGTGCTTAATATATTTATCCAGCACCAGTATCCGGTGGTAACGGAAACAATAAAAAAACACAGAACAATAAGTTAAAAAACAATTAACAAGACAACTTACAAGGAATAGAGGCGGGTGAAATACAGTATAGCTAAAACAAATAAGATCAATCCAAATATTAAACAGCTTAGTATCAACTTATTAAACAACAGCTGAAGTCCTTAATTGTAGACTAATTAAGGCTATGAGACAGACAATATGGTAGAGTACTAAAGGGGTGCTAGCAACCAACAAGATATAAACCCTTGGAACAGGAAACATGTATAAATAAGCGATTTCTTTAAAACATACAAGGTATATATTTATTAAGTCTAGGCAATATTTGCATAAGGCCACTTGTATAGAGTACATAAGTTGATCTAATTTATTAAGAATTATTAGGGGATTGGCAAAATATTTTGCAAGCTATTAAACTACGATTTGTTCAATCTTATAGGTTTCAAAAAATGTAAACGGGTCTTTAACAAATATATATTAGATTTTCGCTAAATTGAAAAAAAATGAATCCCGTTAAACACAAGATTGTTTAATATATAAATAATAATTTGAGAAACGTTTAAAGGACATTTTATTCCTCCTAACTAAGTGATTATGTGCAATATGTAATATAAAAAAATATTAAAATGAATTGCACATCATTTGAATTTCCTATACATATTATTCAGTTTTGGCAAGATTTTTACATAATATTTCTTCTGTGATAGAATATAATTCATGCTAAGCGTGTATTTAGATGCAAATAGATTAACTTATCCGTTATAGGGAATTTACTTCATAATTATTGATAAATTATAAAGGCAATAAGTTTTTCCATGCAGGCATTCACTACCAGGAGAACTAATGTTACTGCCGTCTGATATTTCTAAAATATATTTTAAAAAACATATATCCTCTCGAAAATATGCTTCTCAATTTCACTGTTATTGCTCTTTATCTTATTGAGGAGAATTCTCTTCCTTATCATTTACTTAAGGTAATGTCCGATGTCAGCCTATTTGTTATGTCGTTAATCTATATGTGCTATGCATTTGCGCTGTTGCTGTTTCCTTTTTTTTTGTATTTGCTTGGCAAAGTATTTGTTAGTTGTATTGGAGCACCTAGTCTACGAAATCTGCTGAATGACTGACTTCTTAGAGGACATACAGAATTAAATCACTTGAATCATTTTATTCATGTATATGAGAAAATGCTTTTAAATTGATGATAGTTTAAACATCGCTAAAATTGATGGATACCATAACTGATTCGTGTATGAGGTTCTAAAGCTGATTAGATTATGTAAGATTGTTACTCGAGTTATTTTATTAATATTGCTTATAAGTAGAATTATATATATATATATATATATATATATATATATATATATATATATATATATGAAAATATGAAAAATTTAATTTGTGCTATATGATGGGATAAAGTGCTCAACATCATAGATAGAGCGTGTATATATATATATATATATATATATATATATATATATTTGTATAAAATGCTTGTTTGCACCTTTACCTGTTTACCAATTGAATATATATATATATATATATATATATATATATATATATATATATATATATATATTCAATGAAATCTAATGAATTAATATAGTACATTCACGCACGTAATGTGTACTTACCTAAAGCAAAATATTTATATAATCGTCGTTTGTCGCAGATCGAAAAGTTTAGCATAATTATGTATTCCTATTTTATTAAAAAAATAGATTCATAGCATTTCCTGCTAGATCATTTGACTTGAAACGTAAAATTATAGAACTAATTATAAACTTGAAAAAATAAACACTTTGAAAGATTTCGCTGATATATGTAAAGCAGAAAGTGTAATCATTGGCAATGACTCTTGTCGAATCTAATTAGCGGCTGTCAGAAATGCAATAGAGAACTTTCAGTCTTTTTGTCATATGTCTTTTACACTCAAAAGCAAAGAGAGAGAGAGGGAGAGAGAGAGAGAGAGAGGGAGAATGAGTGATAGTGAGAATTGCTTTAGGAGATTTAAAGGTGTGTCTGAATTAAATTAAAAAGATATACATTAAGATTTGATAGTGTGCGTAGGTTATTTCGTTTGTTTATTTCAGAGACCTACATTTGGTAACAACAAATACTGAGAAATGTATACGCTGGAAAAATGAGAGTATATATATTATATAATACTCTAAGCAAAACACTAACAACGGAATCAATGTAAAACAATTCAATTTTTGTTAAGTTTTAGAAATTTTACCAGGATACTGACATCGCTAGAAACGGACTACACATTAGAAACTGAAGGTATGTTACTGAATAAAAATGTCCATATCTAATAAAAGCATTCAATATACAAATATATTTTCGATTTCCGTCCAAAAATATCATCTAGGGCTTATATAAACTCAGGTGTTAAAAGTTCAGGAAAATTATTATATTGTTGGAAGCCTTCTTCTTACTTACCATAAGATGACGGAAGCCATGTTTCAGCAGTGAAACTAAAACAATGTCAAACAGATTTTGTAAACGATAATTTAGAAAAAAAAATTGAGTCATACTTTTTGCATATCTAACAACACAAAAATATTTCTTTGTGCATTTGACTAGTAATCCCTCTTTTAAACAATTTTTTGTTACATCAAAGAGTGCTGATATAAATACACATGGAGACATACCAGAATCTATTCGTGACATAGTCATTGATAATACAAATATAATAGCCTCAGCCATGTTTACAAAAAGACTAAAAATAATTGAAGTGTTAACAATAAAAAAGAAAAATCCAACATTGACAAATATGACCATGGCCAAAATATGCTGAGCGTTTTTGGAAAATGAAATATTTCCATTACTCTGGGAAATAAATTCATCTTTGATAAAGCCCTCAGCAAAAAAAAATCGAACAATTTCAACATAAATTATCTCCAGAAGAAGGAAATTATACGAACTCAAGTTAAAAATGTTTTTATTAAAAAAAAACAAACTAAAAACACATATGCACACAGACACAGGCATACACACATACACGCGACGCACACTCAGAGACATACACATACTCAGTTTTATATATATATCCATACTGATTTATAATATGTATTTGTGTAAATGAATTTATTAAATTTAACAACTGTCAAAGTGAGTAGAATTTTGTCAAAAATAATGTTCAATAAACATATATAACAAGAATAAAAAATAAATGATAATAATAAATACTTGTTCACGCTACTGATCTAAATCGACGAAAAAGTATCTTAATTGACGAAAAAAAATATCGCGATGTAAACTCTCCTCAGTGCCAAGATAAATATTATCTTCTCCCTGAGGAGAGGTTTAGCATAGCAAAAATGTACTCGGTTTAGATAAGAATCGTGGGCATTTTTATTAATCGAATATATATAAATATATATAATATATATGTATGTATATATATATATATATATATATATATATATATATATATATATATATATATATATATATATATATATATATATTTCATCATCTGATTAAATTTATCAAACAAATATATGGATTTTATATTGCAACAAGTATTTATTTACAGACATTAATGTGTCCTCATATGTTCAGCTTTTAGAAATTTAAGTAAATTCATAATATTCACCTGATAACTGAATGTAAATTACACATAATGCTATAGGATTTAATTTAATTTCTAAGAAATAAACGTGGCTATTTTAAAAATTATAATATTCTATTTAATGTTCCTATTATTTTTGTTGGCGATTAATTTATATATTATACATTTTAAGTAATACAAGATTGTAAATTTAACAGTTTGCTTTTAACTTTTTAACCTTCTGCATTGATATGCGTTGCCTGGGCAAATGAATCTTTCTTTCATTAAGTGAAAAAAAATCTGGGGCTAGTTTTTTTTTTTTATTTTTATCAGGTTCGTTTGCGGATAGATTTTCATATGTCTACGTTTCTGTCTAATAATTTATTTTCACTTTTAATAAGTGTCGAAATTTGTTTAGGATTTATTTCTTTTTATGACTAACGTACTTTTTTAATTGTTGTGGTTTGTGACCGTAAAAATTAAGAAAAAATATCTTCATAATGTGTTGGAAGCCAAGGTTAAAGTGCAAGATAAATAATACAAATTAATAAATGTTGCAATGAATCGAAAAAGGTCAAAAAGTTGAAAGAGCGACAACCATGCAAGCAAGCAAACAATGTAGTTACAGCAAATCAGAATTGGTAAGAAGACACAAATTTCACAATCTAGGAGTTAGTGTTTGTACACAAAAAAAAACAATGTCGATCAAGCGAACACATTATGTATGTCTAGTAGTTAATGTAGATCTGAACTGAATTTACTTCGCCTCCCCACATGGCTCGATATGGTACAAGTCCGTTTTTATGTGGGCCAAATCCAAGCCGGTTGGCTTGAAACCAAATTCGCCGTAGACACCACATACAAGGCTTACGACTTGTCTGCCGCAATATATGTTACTCTGCACTTCGGCATAGCTTCGTTTGGGTTCATTTCTGCCCAAATGCTGAGAATTCGACGTCAGCCCGAACCACCTGAAACCGTAGATCTGGATTGAGTCATGTCAAAACGCAAACCGTACAATTTTATTAGCTAAGAAAAATATTCCTGTATGCATTCTATGTCTGTCTGACGTAAGTGAGCGGGGAGAACTTTTGCACTCATTATTTTTGGGAAATTGAGTCATTCCTATTGGGATTTTTGATTTCTTTTTTTAGAAGAATGGTGCGTTGCTTGGAAGCGCTGTTATTGTGACTGTAACTTTTGTTACATTTGTTAGTATTGCTTTTGCGTGTCCTACTTGTTTGTGTAATTTTACGCTTCCGATCTTTTGTGATTTTGTGCTGTCGTGAGGCTAGAGCCACTATGGCCAAGTCTCCCCAGCAAACAGAACCAATGGCCACCCAGCCATCGTCATCGTTCTGCTTGAACGGTAGATTGGTCTAAAAACGCCAGAATACTACAAAACTTAAGTGATGAATGCAAGGCATTTATCTCCCGACATGAAATTTTCCTATGACTTCTGTCATGAAGGCAGGGACAGCAAGGAGAATCTCTCTGATGACAGCCGGCATCAATTAGAGAAAATTTACAGCTGCCAGCAGGGAGGCTATGGAAGATGCCCTAAAGTCCTTAAATATTGGATCTAAGTGTTGCCCCGAGATCCAACGCCATATGTGGCATCTTGCTGGCAAACGATGAAGCAGAAATGCATTGGCAGGGATTATCCTCACCACCAAGATACTTAGACTGCGAACGCAGTATATGGGCACCCGGAAGACACGGATTACTTTACATTGAGTGCCCATATACATCATCTAGGAACATTTGGCGTCCTTCTACTCGGATTACGGTCCGGTGAAGGAAGTGTCCTCCATTAAGAGTACGTCGGACATTACCACCAGTAATTTTTAAATCAAGGTAACATTTACCCAGCCGAAACATCATTGTTGTCGAAGAAGGCCGCCGCCAAAACTGCCGGGATTGCGATGCCGCCAAATGGCCGGTAAAGTTATATCCGAATTGGAATCCAGTTTCACAGGCTCATTTAATACCCGAGCAGCCCAGCGTGGAACATGCAAAGGAGGCACCTAGTATGGACTGAGGTGGTGAGGGAACATCCTAGGTCACAACTCCCTCTCCCCAGCAGGATATCCCAGGAAAGGGAGTTGCTAAGCCGCCTCAGAAGCAGGCTAAGCAGCAACAGCTGCAAAAACGGTCTAAGCCGTCGCGTCATCCTTATCACCAGCAGCAGAATCAACAGCAACAACGGCAGCAGAGTCAGGAGCAGGAGCTCCTCCGGCAGGAACATAAACATCAATCAGACCAGCATCCTAAGCAGCAACTAGAGGAGTTGCAAAAATACGCCCTCTACATTACGTCAAGAATGAGAGCTTGTCTCGTCAAGAATGAGAGGGCAGAAGGCACTGAAAGCTGCCAAGTCCAACTCCGCTCTTGTTTCGCCAGCAAAGATTATTCCTGACACCTTATAATTTAAGACATGGAGCCTAACTTCATCCCCTTCTTTTGCTCCGTCTTCCTTTTTCTCCCTCCCCAAACACTTCCCAAGGAAAAAATTCAAAATAATTTGTGTATGATATCGTGAGGTTCTCGAGAGGGCTTCTTCAGATTTCCATTTTAATGCACATGACGTGATGCCAACGGAGGATTCAAGAAATCTCCCTTCTGTTCCTGGTGTAATCACGCTCATTAGGTACACCTGGGTTAACATTAATATTTGGGACCATTTGTCTAGCGCTAAAGATGCCTTCCCAAAACTCCGGATGACTCAGGTTGAGTCTCAGGAGCTCAAAAGTCTCGCTCAATTTTGCTCTGGGAGGGTCCCGGTTTTACTCAACCGCCCCCCTTGATAGGACTTTAAAACCTACTTTTTACACAGATATCGGCGGCCATTGTCTCAGAAGGAAGAATTGCGTCCAGTGTTCTGGGCTAATCGGATTTTTGACCCCAACAGTTTCCTTTCAAACTGTGTTTAAGGAAACTATGCTTTAAAAGATGTCTAACAAGCTAGCAACTTGACTGCGACGGGATTGAGAGATCAGGGTAGGCTGCCTTCGGCGAAGAGGTGCCTGCAATCCAGGAGTTACACATTATTTGCGATGTTGATGCGTATGTCCTGCCTAGCGACATTGTTGTCTATTTAACATATGGAAACCAGTAAACCAGAAGAGTTTCCTTGTTTGTAAAACGTTGTCTGTGTTCGACTGTGGACTTTGTCCATATCGGCGCGTGGTGGGGGCGATTGATACTGTCGTATATTGTCGTGAAGAGTGGTTCGTTTAGGGTCCTTGCGGTTTATTCACCCAACGTCTTTTGGGAGCTTGTCAACATTTTTCATCAGTTGGCGCAGATTCTGATCGATTCGTTGCGATTAGACTAATGGAATGGAGATAGAGAGGTGTCGCGGAGCTAGCAGGAAGTCATCAGTCGATACTAGCTTGGGTGATATGATCGGTGACTTTGGTCTCGTCAATAGATATCGGGTCTATAATGTGGGGCAGGTGATGTGAACATGAGCGCTTAAGAGGCTGTCTACATGGATTGCGTGATAATTAGAAGGGTCGATCTACATTGGCTAGTCTGTCCCATGTTCCACTGGTTAGACTATTCGGACCATAGACTCGTCTGAGTCCGGATGGTGTTAAACGCTAGGTCTAGAATGGCTGGACACTGGACAATCGGAACTTCCAGCAAGTGTTGACTGGATTAATGCAGTGGGGGCGGTTATTGGGAGTAAATGGTAGGAAAGGCTTAAGGATAGGATTAAGTCTTTCACAACCGAATATAACGAACGACACGCCTTAGGAAGGGCTAAGATAATGAAAACTCTAGGTAGTCTGCTCCGGGCGGAGACTGCTGGGAGATAGACAGGATCTGAAGGGTGAGACTAGCAAGAGCTACCAGAGTCGGCCAAAATTAACCGCGAAAAGTCATCCGGATTGCGGTTATTTGCTTGGAAGTGTGGTGCGCTGCTGGGGCCATTTAGTTGTCCAGTCGAACCTGTCCACTTTCTTGGAATGTGATACGGGCCCGGTCTCCAGCTGAAGAAGAATTGGACCGAAATACAGTCAAAGGTCGAAGCGAAGCGAGTTTGTTTCAACGCCGGTTGTCTGTGAATGGTAAAGCAGGGGCTTGTGCCACTTACGACTTTCCGATTATCCTTTATCCATTGGCTGTAATTACTCTCTACAAGAACAGAAGACAGGTGCTTGATCGCTCCTTGGCTTCGGTCTTGTGGAGTGGTCGCCAGAATCTGGTCTCTAGAGCGACTGTTGCCCAACTTCCGTGTCATGTGGTGCCTGGAATGCTGCTTTGTTGTGCCATCGTCACACTTCAAGACTGGCGTTCCTACACCATGCCTTGACGGTAGGTTCGATTTTGAAAGGGAGGGACGCCTTCCATGCCCTCACTCTCTCCGTTCCCGAGGCTTAGCGCCCTCATAAGCCTCGGAATCAATCGAAATTAATGCGAGAGTCTCGTGAGGTCTTAAGTCTCTTCCTCGGTCCAGTGACCTTTCACATTTCCGTAGGCTGTTGTATCGTGATCTGGTGTAGTCGGTCGCGACGGATCGCCTTTGTGGCTGGCTCGGTTTGTCGGAATCTGAGTTACGCTCTTTCTGGTCTTATGTGCCAGCGGCGAACTACCTCAGCAACACTGAGTCTTCGCTTACTTACTAGTGATTCGTAAATTGGCACCTCTCAGTAACGTAACATTCAGATGCTGCTGATCAGATTTGCCTGATTGATCGGGTTTGTCTGACCTTGGCTTAAAAGGAACGGCTTCACACGCCTTCTACCATTGTCTTATGGGATTATGTCGGCGAGATGACGGCTCGTATTGCTCCAGATCACTTTTCGGGTTCATTCCCTGTCATCATTTATATATATGGTGTATGTAGGATTAAGAGATGTTTGTGGTTGAGCATATTTAATGAATAAATGGGTTGTGATTGTGATTTACTAGGACTACGATAGACTGTGATGAGCAATCTTTCCCAAATCGGCTTCAGCGTTGTGCCAGATTTTTTGTATAATGAAAAAAAATATCCATGCTTTTTGGGAAATCAACACTTCACTTTTGTGTATTGAACCATAAATTACATCAAAAAGCATCCACCATAATTCACTTACATTTTCACTTAACCTGCTGAATATTTATGGGTGTTCTCAAATTAAACTATTTTTTTCTAAATTTAACGAAATTTTCCCTTTTTTTATTATTTTTAATGTACAACACTTATATTTACGTTTATAATATCCATTAGAAGAAGAAATGCTAAGATTTCCTTCGTTTTTTTATTGATACTTTTCTAGCACAGATATACATTTAGGTGTATCTGAATTCTCTCATACGTAGACGCAAAGAAACACATATATACACTCACGATACACACACAGACGCAAGACAGTCGAAGAAAGTACATGTCATTACTATCTATATTGGAATTTCTAGAGTCTTCTTCTTTCCAAAACAATTTACCTAAAAAATGAACTTGTTTCCGATATATTGATGATGCCTTATTAATATATACCCGTGATACTAGAATACCACATCTCGCAGAAAAACTTTAACAAAAGTCGCCCACACCATATAATTTGCATACGAAACAGAAAAAAAAATACTTTAACTTTCTTAGACATCAAGTGAAACCGAGTTGAAAACGACCTAAAATTTAATTTCAGCCGAAAATCAACAAATAAAAATTACTTAATAAAATCCTATTACTATCATAACAACAAAATAAACTCCGGAATGATCATTGGATTCGATTTAAGTGCAATCAGAATTCGCAGCCCTCAATATGTACACGAGAATCATATAAATATATTCCATACCTTTCAATAACTTATTTAAAAATCTCATAAAATAATACAAAATTAAGAACGTTCCTTCCTGACCATCCCATTGAATGAAAATAAAGATATATTATAACATTAACACATACAAATATATATATATATATATATATATATATATATATATATATATATTTGTATGTATGTGTGTTCATGAAGTACAAATGGAGTATTTTCAGTGAATTACCTGTAATTTTCTCAGAGTATTTAGAAGCAAATAAGAACGCCTCGAATTAGAGTATATTTGACACACATATATGTATTTGGCACACACACACACACACACACACACACATATATATATATATATATATATATATATATATATATATATATATATATATGCGTCTGTGTGTATGTTTGAGTGTGTGTATATATATGTGCGTGTGAGTTAGTATAATATTATTTATATATGTATAAATGACTGTAATTTTCCCCGACTCCGAAGATTCGTGGCAATATGTTCACTTTTCAAAGGGTTAATCCGTATATTAAATATTTCCATTTGTAATGAATATCCTTTTTCTTTCCTAATTTCATATGTGCGTGTTTTTTCTCCGTTATTGTCACACGCATTTTCATGTTTAGACATGTGCTCAAGTGTTCCTTCATAAACGCAATCGTTTTTCATTGTATATTTTTCAATTGTATAATTTTGTTTGTATAATTTTGATCGTTTTATATGACTTCCTGTATTGTATTGTTTAGTTTACATCATTATGTAATTCATATTATTTTATGTTGTATTCATTATATTTTGTTATATTATTATGTAAGTTGAAAATATTTAATAAAATGTCTGCTTTTACACATTAATTAATATTTCTTGTTTAATAATTTAATGTGATTATTGAAATTTATTATATATTTCCTGAACATTGTCAATATTTTCTATTATTAATACTATATGGATGGATTTGTTACGATTTCTCATTTAGTTTTATTTGATTTTTTTCTTTTTGACTCCATATATATTTTTATAATTTTGTATTATTTACGTATTTGCCTATTTAAAAAGACATATTTTGATTATTAAATTTTCTTTACAAGTTGTTGCAGTTGCACCTATATATTTATTTTTAATCTGTGTTATGTTTAGTTAGGTATTTAATATTAAGTAGGTAATTGTTTTTATTTATAATTACACTTATTGTTGTTATTTTTCATTTTAATTTCAATTATTTTTTTGTTCAATATGTTTATTATGTTTATTTAATATTTTCTTCATATTATTTTTACAACTATAACTGATTTTAATTCGAATGATTTTTGATTCTTTT
This sequence comes from Acanthosepion pharaonis, assembly GCA_903632075.3. NCBI lineage: Eukaryota > Metazoa > Mollusca > Cephalopoda > Sepiida > Sepiidae > Acanthosepion > Acanthosepion pharaonis. The sequence continues at coordinate 684,569 of CAHIKZ030000804.1, forward strand.
ACGGAAGTGTTTTCAATTATTTAAAATTATTTTTCTAATTATATATATATATATATATATATACATATATATATATATATATATATATATATATATATATATATATATATATATATATATATAAATTATAAATACTTACACTATAAGTCTAGGTTGAGGTTTATTGAATGATGTGTGTGATATGAATTTAAGAAGGGGCTGCAGCAAAAAACAAATATGGTGATGAGGAGGATATATAGCGACTGAGATTGGAGTCATCAGTGAAAAATCCATGCTTGCGTCTGTTACACAATGTAGCAGCTCTTGAGAAAATATATTTGTGTGTGACTCTGACCTTATAACTCGAATACAAATGAAATGTAGGGGACCCCCACTCTTTTGACAAAACCTGGTCAGACCGTGCTTTAAATACCTTAACGTGTTGAAGACAGATTTCGAAAATTCTGGTTGAATGTCGGTTTAGGAAAATGATCATTGATTTCAAATTCGGGATATATGGGACGCCCTAGGCACCTTGATAACAACACTTCGATTCTCTTGTGAAGAGGACGGATTGTCAGTTTCCAAGTAATGACCAGAAGAATATCCGGAGCAACCGACCTCATGTATCTTTTCCTGTGAGTACCAACGAAATGTCCATTGTGTAATACATAGAGAATCGGAATGGTAATTCGAATATTCGAGTTCGAATTTCAGTCAAGCTCATTATATTTACTTGAAATACCTTGAATTCTACCCCAGGATATATTGTAAGACATATTCTTCTCTCTAGCCCGGATGACAACATGTCAAGAATAACAACGGTGAAAACAGATTCATAAAAATTGTCGATGGGCACCGACCGCCAGAAATGACGATATGAAGAAATATATATATATATATATATATATATATATATATATTAATGCATGTTTCATCAAATAATATAGACCTGTTTTGTCTTTATTTTAAGTAAGTTCCTTTCATAATGTCTGATAAGCTTAATAAGATTATCATTGAAAGATGAAAGTAAATCAAATTGATACATGTTTAAATCCAATCTAAGCTTTCGGCTTACATAAGCCATTATCAAAGAAGACAATTACTTTTCAATATATCAACCAATACACGGACAAAACTATAATAATAATCTGTTTTTGGTTGCATGAAAAATTTCAAAGCAACGACTCACTCGAAACATGTATTAATGAAAATTTCTGCCTAATTATACACAATATATATATATATATATATATATATATATATATATATATATATATATATATATATATATATATAATTATATATATATACAAAAATACACTTGCCTGTGTACGCATATATGTCTCTTTCTGTGATTCAAACAGAACACACATAATTATTTTTTACTCAATCTTATATATATATATATATTGCTATTATAGGTGGATCACAAAAGGTCAGAGCGTATACAGATGAATACCTGCTCAAGTTCTGTAATGAGATTTCTATAAATATTACGCAAACACCACATTAATCAACAGGGTATCCTTCTAGGCTATTTTGTGGAGAGTCTGTACACCTGCGTACAATTTTACACATGATTAAAGTAATCTTGTAATAGAATTTACAATATTATCTTTATGTCAGTTTTCATAATACCGCAAGAAGTTAGAATCAGTAAATATGCCAAGTGTTTTCAGATCATGATTATTGATGGAAATATCTATCCCATCTATTTGATAGAAAGATCTCTAGCTATTGTATATTCCTCTTATTCTGTGGGATCCCTTTGTGTTCACGGGATCAATTCCACAAGAATTATGCATTCTTCAATTTCTGCCGACTTAATCCGATCGGGGGATCGCTAGTCGGTTTGTTCGGAGGTAAAAATTAGAACTTCAACAAAAGGAAATTTTTACTTTATTAAACACGTCGACGTGTACATTTTTCTCTAGCCAGTGAGGTCGCTTTATCACAGCCACTGGGGAGTAAGTTCCCCTAGACATGACGTGTAAAAACTTAACACCTTGAAATCACATTCTATCTCTAAAACATTCCCACGTTCGGCTCAGCTAATCAAAATAAACATTCCTATTTTGTCCTCAATCTGGCCTTAAGATCAGCCTCAAAAGTTCTGTGAAAATTACACTGCTGATAAAAAATAATATACTGAAACTAGGAATTAACATACTGAAGTTAGTAAATCCTGTTGGTAGGTAGACTTAAAATTTGTACCAAAAATATATCACCAGATAGTTTAAAAAATGCGAATAGAATGTGTTGAACATATTTCTGGAGATGGACGTATCTTCCAAAACTGCAATCTCTTGTAAATTTTTTTATTTTGCTAAAGGAATATATATATATATATATATATATATATATATATATATATATATATATATATTGATGGCAATATAATTTGATGCATGGTATATTTATCAAATATTTACGATTACTCGAATGATGGTTCACATTTACTCTGACTCAATAATCTATAGAATAAGTTGAAACCGTTAATAAACGTTAGTCGGGCCAAAACAGAAAAGGCATGGCCTGAAAATTTCGTCCAAGTACGAAATAGACTGTTGCCACATGGTGTTAACAGTGCTAAATTTTACACACACACACACACACACACACACACACACACACACACACACACACACACACATTGTGCATTTCGGTATCAGGAGATGTTAGTATTCATTGTACTAAAATCGCAGAATTTGTTCACGTACTGATATATATTAGCTAAAATATGAATAGTTAGAAATTAATATATTTGTTCATTTTTCACATTTCGAGAATTATTTCGTATGATATTTATACCGTGTAAGAAAATAATCATTTGTAGATACGAATATCAAAGGCATAATAAATACTGCATAATATATTGCCATTATTTATTTTATGTATTATGTAATATTAATCATCAACTAATATTTTTAGTATTTGGCAAATTTATTTGGTTCCAAAATGTCGTATTTCAAATTATATGCATTAGGTCTATGCTATGGGATATTAATTGTCTATTATTTGAAGTTGATATATGATTGTATATAATGAATTCAATTTCGTGTCTGATTCTAGAAATGGACACAGATCTACTGTATTCTATTATTATGAGATGGTGACTTTTGTTATTTTTTTTATATCTTCAACTGTTCATTTCTTTCTAGTTATTCTTCCAAGTTGCTGTTTATTTTTTATTTCCATGTTATTTCCAGTATCTTTTCCTTAGTGTTTTGTGTGGTTTCGTCTGCGTCTTGTAGTGAGAAACGCAAAAAGCTTTTGTTGATAAAACGGTATCATTGGTGAGTAGCTTCTCTGTTTCCAGAAATTATCTGTTATTCTGCAACATATGTTTTCGTTGTATATCAATAGCCACATATACACGTGTTCTTCCTGAACAAATTTGAGATAAAGGGTTCCTTTTCTTTCTTTTGCTGTGTCGTTTCACTTCAGGGCGTAGACGATCATAGATCTCAACTTCACCTTATCTGTTGTAGCTCTAAATAAGTTTTGTCCCTTTGCTACTTCCCCTAGGCTATATTCAGTGATCCACTTGCTTAATCTTTCTAGGTATGTCATGCATTGCTTTCTCCAGCCCCTCTTCCCCTCTATTCGACCTATGAGTATCAGATTCCCCAAACCTTCTTTTGTCATTACATGTCTCAGAAATTTCAACTGCCTCTTCTTGATATTAAGTATAAGCTTCCTCTTTTCATGCATCCACTCCAAAACTGCATCTTTGATCACACCCTCTGTCCATCATATACTTAGCCTCCTCCTTTCGAACCATACCCGCGTTGCCTTGTGTCTCATGTTCATCTTTGAGGAGACCGTTCAGCATTCGCTGCGGTAAAGAAGGACAGATTTCACGTAGAAGCTCAGCACCCTTTTCTTTGTTACCAAAGTAACCATCCTGGTAATTCTCTGCCTAGCTTTTGCAGTGCGTCCTAGTCCACTGCATTAGGCATTCAGATCTCAGCGTCGCACTTCAAAACACTTCCCAGATATTTAATTTCCGCACCTGCTTGATTTTAGCGTCCCCGGTCTGTACAGACTATTAAGACAAGCATAATTAAAAACGGTGAGACCATAAAACAAGTTGATCTCAGCTCTATCCACTCCAAGGGTGATATGATGTATATTGACAGCTAAAAAAATTGCTCTTCAGTTGGTGTTTGTATCTAAGGCGTAAGCGTCCTATATTCCTGTACCCCTGATCTAACTGGTTGTACATTAGGATCTTGTGTATGCTATCATCAGACATTATCAAGACATCAACAGTCCACCGCAACTAAGACTTGCCACTGTGTAGAGCTCCAGCAAATGCCTTCCATTAATATCCTTACTTGGTCCTGTCGCCTTCGCTCTCTCGCCAGTGGAACTTGCACGTAAATTGTGTGGGTGAAAACGGACAAATCAGGGTATACCCGCAGAAAAATCACACACGTAATCTGATTAAATTGATATGGGCTTGTGCAAAACCATCCACACTTTTTGTATATATATATATATATATATATATATATATATATATATATATATGTGTAAAAGAAATATGTTGTAGTGGTTCCAACGAGAGAAAAGTATGTATATTAAAAAGTAGAGAAGAGAGGTGCCGCTAACGTTTTTCGTTGTAATGTGGATTTATTTAGAAAAAATATTATGCTTTGTTTTACATAATTTTACGACACGTGTTTCTGGTCTCGCGACCGTCTTCAGGTAAAAGTGGAGATTTCTACATATTATTAAAAATAATTAATTTTTTCTTCAATATATATATATATATATATATATATATATATATATATATATATATATATATATTTTGGGAAAAAAATATATTTTGATGAAAAATCGCATATACATATTTTTTTAAAAATTCATTGCTCCATCATAATTATTATTATTATTATTGTTATTATTATTATTATTATTATTATTTCTTTATAATGTTATCCCTTTCTAAAAAAAAGTGTGCAAACTGTCATGAATGGCTAAATGCATCCTGCTGGAAATTATTAGATTGCATACAAGAAAACTAGCAGCCTCGGTTACTTTTTTCTCTCTTTTTCTCTTCGCGTTTTCTCTTTCCTTTCTTTCATATTCTCGAATTCCTACCTCTGTTAATCCCTTTCTTCATCACTGTGATACTCCGAAATTTCGGTCAACTAAATCAAAATGTCTATATACTAAAAATATCATTTAAACAATATTTGAAATATCTCTTTCTTTCTTTCATTAGCCTACGCTTAACTGAATACATAACATTTCACACCTTCTGTGTTAATGGAATTATTTATTTCAGCCATGACGATTGTAGGAATAATCCAGCAGTAAACAACGCAAAAAAGACAAGAATGTTGTCACCTAATTCTCTTAAAATTTAATAATATATATATATATATATATATATATATATATATATATATATATATATATATATATATATATATATATATATATATATATAGTTTTAAGATGTGCTTTATGGGTTAAAAGCACAATATCAGGCATAGAGCGTATGCAAATTAAAAAGTGGACATATAAGGAACACACTGAGGCGACATGCTCTAGCGATTGCGTATAAAAGTGAGACTGGGTATTTTATTCAATTTACACTCTATCTATCTATCTATCTATCTATCTATCTATATATATATATATATATATATATATATATATATATAGAGAGAGAGAGAGAGAGAGATGTGTATATGCGTGTATCTTATATGTTATATGAGTTAATTATTCATGAGCATATATATATATATATATATATATATATATATATATGGCATTTATTTATATTAATTATATTCTTTATTTTGCAAAATTCATTCCAATAATTAAGTGAAAATACATGGATTTTTCGTCTAACAGCAAGGTATCTATATATTTAAAAAAAAGTTTGTTATATTACCTGATCAACACGATGTTAACATTATACTACAAGGAATTATTCTGCAGGAAGCGTCATACACGTGACCCCATATTGCTTTGCACAGTTTGAATCTTCTCATGTCTTTTATTGTACTCTTCTCCTGATTTAAATTCATGAAGCTAAAAGAGATTCGCGACTGCTGCAGTCACATTATTCTATTTTTATCCGTCTGCACATTTCCCATATTACGAGACATGTATTTCAATAAATAGATGACCGTTTATTTAATTTAAATGTCCCTTTAATAGGCATTATGTGATCTGAATTGCAGAGCAGAATATAATTATTAAAAATAAAACAAACAAAAATAACAAACAATTTGGTAAGTTGATTCCATCCGGGGCAGAGGCAGGAAAAGGGTTTTTAAAAAAGAAAACAAACATCATTTTGCAACAGTCGTTATCTGTGTATATTTCTCTAAACGCATAATTCGTTAATTACCGCACACTCGCAGATGTCTGCGAATTTAATTTCGTGAAATATTGAAGAACAAAACAAAGTTGAGAACTAATAAACGATAGCCGGATATTGTAATTGGATTAATATTAGGTTTTTTTTTTTGATTGGCCAAAGAAAATTAACATTTGACTGAATAAAAAATAAATTGCATCTTTAAAACTAATTGTGCTTAAAACAATTAACTTCAGGGACTAATGATTAATAAGCAAATATATTACGGAAAATCCAATTTTATATATATTGACCGACTAATTACAATCCAATCAGTATAAGGCAAGCCAAGATGTATCATTTATTATAAATTTGATGTATATTTGATGTATTTGCTTATATTTTCCTCTACCGGTATATATGCATATAAAACGTGTAAATATATACTCATATAATTTTACATGTGCGTGTGTTATGCGGCGTTTGTGTAACTTTTTGGTGTGTTCGCAAGGAAATTAAGAACAAACGCATTCTAAAAAATATAATCTGTAAAAATTGTATAATTTCTAAATATTTTGATGATATTTAACTTAGAAATAGTATGAGGTAACTTCAGAAAACGTTTTAACCTATAGATCAAATGCAGTCAAAATGTAATTGAAATCCCCGATCAGGTGCGATTGTTCCTGCAGTTTATCATATACGGCATTCAAGGAGAAGTTGTATGAACTAGTTGATACTCTCTCATGAAGACAACAAGTAACAGTCGAAGGAATTCAATCAGAGGAGTGATGTGTTTGTATATTGTAGGTAAAATTATTGCGTATATTATTTGATATTCCAATATTATTATCATGAAAACTGAAAACTTACGTTTATAAATGAAATATGCTCACATCAATCTCGACATAACTACAGTCGTTAATGATCTCACCGGGAAAAGCTAACTCTCATAAATAACTCAGCATATAGAAAACATTAATATCATTTACAGTAACAACATTCTATAACGAACTTAAATATATTAAAATATAATTATTTAATATAATCGCCAAACAGCTAAATACACTACTTGAACCAATCGAAAGACACTCAAAATAATATACATATTTATGAATACTGACAGATTCTGAAGAAAATTTTATTCAAAGACTCAATAATATGGTATTGTTTTCAGAGATTCCAACTTTGTCGAACATTGTGATTATCTTCCGTTTAAACGAAACCCATAACATGAGACTTATTTGTTCCCTCTAAAAAAATATTTTCATCGTGTCGACTATAGGCGTTTGGTGTATAAAATATATGGTCTCTTATAATAAATGCACTGAGTTTTTCTGTGGATTATATTTAGTAACTGATATAACTAGGATCCACTTGTATTATATACCAAGATCTATTACCTGTACTATATATATATATATATATATATATATATATATATATATATATATTATAGTGATTTTAGTGATCTGAATGAATAAAAATACTGCGCCTTAAAAGGGAAAATATTTTAGATTTTTTCAATATTAGTTATTATTTTAAACATATTTTTGTACAAATATGTATATATATATATATATATATATATATATATATATATATATATATTTATATATAGTTGACAAAAATTCTTTTTGGTTTATTACGCGAATTTGTAATAAGCAAGCCAATTTTCTTTATAAAATAGAAAATGCAATGTAAACAATAGCCAGCAAATATATCGGCGATACATACCAAGCGTTAAATTAAAATATTAGCGTATAAACGATTTGCAATTAAACAACAAGTTTACTGAACTAGAACAGGCTCCGAATCATTCGGAATCATATTTTCAATGATAAATAACGCTTTAACAAAATGTGAATATGACATAAATCAAGTAAGTATAATTTAATGTATGAAAAATAGACTATTGCTAATAATTGAAGTAAAATCTATTTTCCATAACAATATTAAAAGTTACAAGTAACTTTAATTTAAAACTGTCCTCGTAGTTCATCAGATAAATATGTATTTCTTAAGATGTACTGGTAGTGAATATTAGGTATGTGTAGTGCATTCATTTGACTGTCACTCAGTTATGTGACATGCGTGATACACGCTTAGTCGATCATGTATCTTTTGATACCTGACTGACAAGGTAGAGTTTTTTCCTGCAGTAGGTTGCCACTTCTTTCTGCAGTAGACCAGTTGCCATCAAAAGCTATAGAACCCGATTTGTCCTGCTATTTACCCATAGCTGGAGGGGGAGAAAAAGAGGAATCATACATTTCCCAAAGTTAGTAACACGTAGATGAAGGTAAACTGATTCGACTCGAATTCGAACTCGGCTCTCCGATTCCTCTATCCGAGCTCATTTGACAGACGCCTAGTAAAACATGGAAATAGATTGTCAAAGGATTTACATAGTAAAATTCACTTCATGACTGCTCTCAAAATTACAATGCCGTTCGATAAAATTGACTCACCTGAAGTTTTTTACTAAATGTTCTCTTCTTCAATGAAACGAAAGTTGAGCTAAATTCAAAGGATAAGCGATCTAAAATCCGAAGAAGAAGCTTTGAATTTAGCAGTAAGTACTGTCAAGCATCCATTCAGTATGTTTTGGAGATGCTTTACCGTTTCTGGAACTGGTTTCTTAAAACTTATTGAAACGACCCTCAAGAGAATTTTAGAGTCTTGTTTGCACCCTTCTTCTGAAAAGGTGCAAACTGACCCCACCAAGCTCATTTTTATGCAGGATAAGGCTCCCTGTCACAAATCAAAATTGATGAAGGAATACGTTGATGAGAAACAGGTGAGCATTATGACATGGTCGCCCTAATCTCCTGACCTCAACACCTTAGAAATCTTATGAAGCATGTTGCTCAACTGCTTTCTCGAGAGCCTGTACTTTATAATGCTTATCATTGACGATTATACATTTATTACCCTCAATTTAGGTTTGGCAGGCAAATTAAAAAAAAAAAGAAGAAATGTATATATAGTGTGCGATGGGTAAAATTGTCACCATTTCATATTTGTAATATTTTAATATATACGCAATTTGTTTTTATTTTTATTTTATTTTTATTTTTTGATTTTTCTCGACAACAGTCGTAGTAGTTGGGCACCGTCTGTGAGTAAAAGAGTTAATATGACGCAATTCCCTCCACCAGAAATTTGGAAACGGCATACTGTACTGAATGACATTCGGAGTATGTACCTCTAACACGACCATTTACTTTTTTATTATTATTATTATTATTATTATTATTATTATTATTATTATTATTATTATTTCTGTCTAATTTCTATATATGCCTTTATACATCTGTCTTTTTTCTTCGCATTTGTTTCTATGTTCCTCTTCCATTTTCCTCTGTATATACGTGAGCAATAGATCAACATGTCTAACCACCCCACACCACCACTGTTATTATGTGTCTCTTTATTAAGATGGGGATTAATACATCTACCTGTTTTCTTTATATTTCTTTTTTGCTTTCCAAATTTTTTTTTTCGTCTTCCATTCTCTAAATCACCTTTTAACTTTTTCGTTCAACTCCTCTTTCCACTAATGTAAAACCGCCTCCTCATTTGTGAATAAATAAAAAATGATAATTCATAATACTTCTCCTGCCTGAAATATTTTTCAATAATTTATCCGTATGAAGATTGTCGTTCTGAGGAATTAAGTTCGAATTTCGATACTAAGGAAAAAAACTATAATTATCATAAAACCTTAAATATTACTATCTCTTAATAATAATAACAATAACAATATATATATATATATATATATATATATATATATATATATATATATATATATTGAGAGAGAGAGAGAGAGAGAGAGAAGTACAATACAAATAATATATATTAAGAGAAGGACAATACAAATAAAAACAAAAAATGCGTATCGTCGTCGGTGTGTTTCGTAGATTTGACTTGATATAATCCCTCAGAGGTCGAAATTCGTCACCTAAGTTTTAATTTTGTCTTTATATATATATATATATATATATATATATATATATATATATATATATATATATATATATATATATATATATATATCAACCCAAAATACTATATATCATCATCATGTATCATTGACACATACAGACTCGCTCCGTGGATTATACATTCATACATACTTGAGAAAATAGTATGATATTGGGAAATGTTTATTTACGAAACGCGTCTCAAGTAAACGTTTTCCACTTTGTCATACATTTTCCTAATTACTCTTTTTAATAAACTATAATATAATAATATATAATATCTATCGAATGCAATTCAGAACAATGACACAGAATATGGTGTGCTTCAAAATTGTTTAGAGAAAGTCTGGTTTACCATAATCTTCCATGTTTTGAAATGATGGTTACGTTAAAATAATCAATGTTATAATCGAGTCAAGTATAGAATACAGCTATAGATTTAAAAAATATCATTAAAATTGGATACTGCGTGCATTTCACTAAACTATTTTCTAAGCTATTTACAAGCTGGCTTCAAAAGGACGTTCTCATTTTTATGGTTTTTAGCGTATATATATTTGGTACAATAATAACGAAATTAACTCATTACTGCTTGAATTTCCCTAAAAAGCATAGCTAATTTATGCGTAGCTTTCCTTGCTGACATACGGTTGGCGGATTTTAAACATTACATAAACAATTTCTAAATAAATTTAACGAGTTAAATAAATTCAGGTTTGCCGCATAGCAGGAACTGTCGAAACAAAATAAGCTATGAAACTTTTAAAATACAGGTGACATCAAACATTTAGCTTTTAGTGTATACTACTAATTATACCTATTTTGTACTGACAGAATAAAATATGTGAAAAACTAATTTTTTTTTCATAGAAAACAAAAGAAGTAATTAATCCAAGAATGCAAATCAAGGGATAACATATCATTCGACAAATGTATGAAGTTCATAGACTTCTCTGAGCCAAGAGACATTTGAACATCCATATAACTTGATTTGTTAATAGAAAATGAAGTTTCTGAAATTCATGTGAACCCATTTCAGGCTCCTACAATTTGGGAACAGTTCAAACTAAAAAAAGCAAACAGTTTAAACTTTTCATGGTGATGTTGAAACCACGAACCTTAAAGTATAATGCATTCACTCATGGAAATGTTAGCGGCAAACAATAAAACAAAGGAAACAGTTATATAAGCAACACATTATCAATAACAATCTTCGTGGGATGTGGTTCTCTACATAGATCAGTTGAGAACAATAATTGATTTAAAAAAAAAAAACTCCACCCAATATTACATGCAGATTTGTTCATTATTTCAGCTGAGCGGTAAGTTTTCCAGGGGTAAATATGTGTAATATTTTCAGTATGTTAAAAATTCTCCATATCTACCGCGCTTGTTTTGGTCACGCAAACATTTTTGCTACAACATTCGAAAATCCAAATGCAAACTAAAATTTATGGACACCAAACTCAAGCAAGTACAAACATTTAAATATCGTAGAATTATTATAACTGAAGAGGAAAAATGCGAAACCAAATTCCGATATCTGAGAGGAATATCGAAAGCTGACATCCAAAAAGCAGTGCAAAAGGAAAAATTATATATATATATATATATATATATATATATAATCATTCATAAGATACTATAACATGAAATACTATAAATGTAGTGGGAACAAAGATTCGATGCCTATAAATGAGAATATTATAAATTTACTGGGATTTCTTGAATATTTAGACCAGTAGACGAAAATAATATATATATATATATATATATATATATATATATATATATATATATAGACGAAAATAATATATATATATATATATATATATATATATATATATATATATATATAATTGTTATTTAAAATCGCTTCTCCTATATGCCAGCGAATGACGTACAATCTTTTCGCGGATGAAGAGATGTGCAACAAAAAATGTTCTACTGATGATGTTGAGAATACTATTCATTGAATACATGAGAAATGAAGTTTTTTAATCAACATCACTCCAAGAAAGATAGTAATGTCACTAAACACAAGAGGTTTCATGGCGTAGATGAATTAGAAAACAAACATTAAAGATGAACAGAAAGGGTGTAATCAGGTAGAGAGTAGATAACGATTGACATTGCATTTAAATTTTCGCAGATTGAAGTTGACTGGAAACTATGGAACCGGAAGGGAGTTCCAAAAACGAGGAGTGCGAGGGATTAAACTGTTAGAATAGAACTGACAATTACATCTAGCCAACACAACTATAAATTAATGAGATCTCCGTGCCAGTCTACTACTGCGCTCAAATTTATAAAGTCTTCATATTATAGTAGAGCGTTCATTCAAACAATTACCATGGAAATATTTATAGTAAAGACATAGAAAGGGAACATTAAGGCGGTAGCAAAGCAACTGGTGCCAAATTGGATAATGGAAAAAAGGGACATTTATACTTAGAATCTAAAACAGGCAATTGAGATTTCTAAAGCATATAGTGAGGAAATAAAGCTTGGATCGTTTTCCACACACAGGCCGTTCTGAAGGCATGTGAAACAAAGAAAAATGTCGAAACGTTAAATAATTAGCACATGTAACGTGTTGGCAGAATAGGGATTAGGTGAGATAGCAAGATGGCCAACCTTTATAAGAGCTACGAGGAACAGGAAATTGTGGAGAGCGATTATCGACTACATTCTGAAGAAAATATCTTCGATCTCATATTTCAGTAGTCAATGTAGTCCTTCAACAATGCACGGAGACGTTCCAATCTTTTAGCATTTTTTCTGTTTCCTCACAGATATGCATGAGAGGAAATCTCCACAAACATTTATTTTCTTTCTTTAGGCTGAACTAATAGCACAGTGAGAAAGGTGGGTCGTAAATATATAAGTATTGTTGAACGCACACAAAAAACAGGAAACTTTAGAGAAGGGACATAACACACAGAGAAAAAAAAAGAGAGAGAGAGAGAGAGGGGGGGACAGAGGCAAATTTGTTTCTTTTCTAAAGCAGCTATTTCTCTTCCTGATGATATCTTTCGTCAGTTAGGTCATATAACAAGTTCTATGCGATTTCTTACTAGATCCACTTCCGGAAAGAAATTTTGCTAACTTTTGTATAATTTGAGTCGCTTTTATGCAGTAACCCTTGGAATGAATCCATAGTAGATTTCTTCCATATAAAAAGAAAAGAAAAAAGTACAATATATGCAACATGAAATTTATTCAACATTAGCTATAGTAATGATAATGGTAATATTAGCCAATTTCCTACAAGGAAATATTTGGCATTCATAGTCCGTACACCCAGTATTGCTACTGGTCAATATTTATAAAATGTTTACATTCCAAATTTTATTTTTTCAGGAAAATACGTTTCTCAAGTCTGTTATCCTTCTTTCTACTAGTGATAGGGCTTCTCTTCACACCTTACTATTGAAAGTTTTGTGGAATGTTATCATCTTGATTACGTCATTATTTTCTCTTCGTATAATATGTGCTATGTAGAGGGTGCATGTTTTTCCTTAATAAGTTCTCCCGAATATACAGGTCGGTAGAGGAAAATAAGTATACTGTTTTAAAATAAACACAGCGCCTATTCAAATGTTGCTATCCACTAAATATAACGTTTAAAGTGATAATAATATGTGTAATATAATGTAGAAAATGTTAGCATGTTACGTTATATGTTATATGTTATATAATGTAGCAAATGGTAGGATGATAAGAAACGGGGGGATGTGTACCATGGAAAGAGGAAGACGCAGAATGATACATTTCGGAGAATGATAAAGTTGTTTTGGAATAAATAATATAATTAGAGGCCCAGAAAATAATGCTGCTCGATTAAAAAGTGTTTAATCACATATATGGCAGTGAATGGTGTAAAGTTTCATGAAAGTAAAGGAAGAGTTGATGATATACATATATTTTTATACAGATGAATATGGAACCTCAAATGAATACCTAAGAAATGAGGCAATTTTAATTTCAAAGTTCCCTAAAAATGTACTCGGCCTAATCGGATATATATATATATATATATATATATATATATATATATATATATATATATATATATATAAAATTGGATATTTGGGGTTCGTATAATATGGAAATTCTGATTTATTTTACAATGGGTTATGAAACATCTGTGGTTTATTTTAATCGAAATATAATTTGCATTCTAATAGCTGTTCTTTTGGTAGCGACGATTGCATTACCTGTTACAGTTTTTTTTTTTTTTTTTTTTTGTAAGATGACAATGATTTTTCCAGACACAGATCATGTGACGAATAGTTGGAATAGATGAGTTGGATTCATGACTTTATCAAACATATTTTCTGTTGAGGGGTTCACCCCTTTTTATACAAATGGACTCACACAGTGTATACTTAAACTACTGCCAGTGAATACGCGAGGAGTCGAGTCGAGTCGAGTCCAGTGTGACAGAGTAAAAGGTTGTAGGTAACCGGAAGACTGAGGGTGAGGTAACAGCTTTCTAGTAGTCACAGTGAGCGAGCACTTAGACTCAGTAAGAAGTAATACAGCGATACTTCAATACCAAAGACTATATATATATATATATATATATATATATATATATATATATATATATATATTTCTACTAACCCGTATTACTGGAACTACTAACCTGCTTTACAAGTTTGTATTATTATGTTAATAATTTTTTTTTCCTATATTCATTCGTGGCGTTTGTTATTTATTGGTACCGGATTTCAAACCCGGAATCCACAACATTTTCGTTAAGTGAATATAACGATCTCCACTGGGATTGAAATCGACTCCCTGATTTCTCGTTCGAAACCGCTCTCCATTACATAGCCCACACATATTAGTAATACGGAAATAATATTTGTTATATTTCATGCAGTAATCGAACTTAAAAAACAAAAAAACAAATTAAAACTAACATGAAATATTATTCTGATGTTACAGCAAAAGGATGATAGACCAAGCATTTCAGTCGTAATGAACAAGTAATACTGTGTGCTGAAAAATACGAGAATTTATAGAGATTCAAGATCGGCCATGTCCGGAAGGCCAGAGAAACTTATTCTGAGACAGAATAAAAGTGATGCCTTCATTTCTAAGCCATTAAAAACACATCTCCTCATGATCGACTCAATCTATTATTTATATAGACTAATGCAGACGTTCTTGATTATTTTATTACTTGTTCAATTTTCTAATTTTTCTACACTGTTTTAGGCTTAAAAATATTTATTTAAACATAGTATCTATAAATAAAAACAAAAAAAAACTTTTTTTTCATTTCGTCGCTATTCTCCGCCAACCACAAAGATGTAGAACGCATTACCTCTCACCATCGCAAGTGACACACACTGCAAGAATCACTCCGTTTCACCAATCCTCCGAAGGAATGCCATCGAAAGAGGGGCAATAACCCAGAAGTCTCCAATGCCACTGGAGTTAAAAAAAATCACACCTCTACCGCATATTATTATTGATATAATTGTTACAATATATTTCTTATTTTGTGGTATTTCTAATAGGGTAGAGTCTTTCCCAGGATATTTTAAAGTTTACTCTATTAATAAAGAAACTCACACCAGAGTTTCTGCTGTTTCATTTTCAGTGGAGCTCGTGGGGAATAAATGTAGAATTATATAGAGATTCAACAGATATATTCCTAAAATTATATTCGAGAAAAGGTCATCTTCTATATATTGAAGATAAACGCCGCTGATATATTTCAAGAAAGAAAAATAAACTTGAAAACACGAAGGAAATAATATTTAAAGATAAATATATTTCGTCTGTCACGTCTTGGAAACAAATATAAAAGAAAGGTTTTTTTTTTATTATATACCAACATATCCCCATCTGAACTAACCAGTTACTTTTACAAAAAAAAATCTATAAGAATATTTTAAAATAGTTACAGACGGGTATTACATTTACATAAAATACAAATTCAGATTCGTCCAAGTATAATGAACGCCGAAAAAAAAAATATCCTTACAAATGGAACAGCAAGTTAACATTTGCTTTACAAATAGTCTTTTAGTAACCTGGGGTCATCAGTCTGTAAACAAGTTCCAAAGATGTCGCCGCGAACGGATTGCTCATTGTTGGTCACATCAAGAATAATCACGATTTGCTTCATAAAAGTTCGATCAGTCTTCGTTTTGGGAAGAAATAGACAGGAGGAATAGCACGAAAATCAGCAGTATGAAGTAAGTAAAATAAAACTGAATATTTATAAGCGGAAATCATGGAAAAGAAATAAAAAATGAAACAGAAAAAAGAGCGTCAAAGTAGAACCTTGAGGAAGGAAGGAAAGAAAAACAACATTGGAAACAATAATGATCATAACTTTTTTTTTTCATATCAATCTGCTTCAGTGATATTTAGAGTGATTTTATTTATCTAAGTTCCAGTGCGTTCAACAGTGAGATATGAGATGAATCTAATATCCTTGTATATTGCAGTAGTGACTTGCAGCTTCATTGGTTCTCCGTTATTATAATCCGAAAACGGACGAAGTTGAAATTATTAAGTTGCTATTATTAATAATATGGTCAACAGAATATCCGTCTAAGACGCCTGCTGTACATCTCGAGATTCTTGACAAAATCTAAAGCAGGACCTGAAAAGTAATTGATCCTGACCAGTCATCTCGACTTTAGTCCCTTTCTTATCGACGTGAAGTGGCTTCCATCAGTTTTCCTACTAATATTTTCATAGCAACTATTCTGATTAGCTATTTTTCCGTTGCCCCGAATATATGAATTTAAGCGTGTTCCTGGATTATCATCTCCGTCACATACTTTTAATGCCGAAATAACTAAATACAACCGCCATTTTTAGTACACCAGGTTCTTTCTTCTCTTTTCCCACCATTGGAAATCCCTTCCGTTTATTGCTTCCCTGACAACAACCATCTTCAAAAAATTAAATGCATAGTGAATCAATATCGTCTGTCTTCCCTCTCTCTTTCACTGCCTGTAAACCCCTTGCGCACTAGTGGCATTCCCGCTTGACTTGGGTGAAATGATTTTAAAAAAAGTGTAATCTATCCTCACACAGGCTTTGAATTAATCATAAATCACAATTTATCTTCCACTAAACTCACTTGATTTTGCTAATGTACTGGGATTGGTTTCCTGAAGCTATGGATTTTTGCACTGGGTAGCAATCAGGACAATGGATTCTAAAATATATTTGAAATGGGATAGACACCATCAAGTCATTTTGCTCAGTATATATGGAGTAGTAACAACATTAATGGTTTAAGGACTCTTGATAGATGTAAATATTCTTCTAATTCGCGAAACTACACGATATTAGATAATTTTTGTTTAATTTTTGATAACGTATAATTTTACTGGCATTCACAATTACATTTCTCATAATGCATTAAAAGTAGTAAATTTCTCTGCAATTGATTTTCATTACTCTATGCTATTTTCTGCGAAAAAGTGGAGGTACCTATATATACATATAATCAGTAGACCCTAGATTATTAACAGGAGAAATTGTTATCTTCAGGCAGGTACTATAAATTCCGGCTTACTTTTCTAACATACAAGAACATAATACAAATGGAAACCAATTTATTTTTAATTGTTTCTTCTCGCGGAAAATTTAAAAGAATACACTTTGCTTTCATATCTTTTGAATCATGTCTTACTTTCCAACCTTTTCAGAAAAAGAGAATCCTTTTACTCTTCCTTTGTCATTCAATACCTTTTGTCTAAGCAGTGTCGTTATTAAATTTAACAGTGTCATTACGGTATACATCGTTCACTGTTATCAAATATCGTCATATACTTTGGGGGCGGGGAAAGAAGTATTCATCCACCATGCATTTATTTTGTTTGACATAATTTTTTTAAAAAGAAAAGTTTGATATATTAATCAAATTTTATGAAATTAAACAGTTTGGAGACGAAAAATATACTCGTACACAATTATAATACCTATTTAATACTTCGTAGTATAGTCCCTACTCAGTTCAACAGCAATCATTCATTCTCTTTCTTCAGCGTTTCATCACTGATGTGCAAGTTTCCATTGGCATTTCACTCCATTCTTCTTTGCATCTTCTCTTTAAGTCCACGGTATTTTTCGGAGCTCTCTTATTAACTTGAATTTTTAATAAACGCCACAAATTCTCTATTGGATTCATGTCTGGACAGAGCGATGGCCATTCGAGAGTATTTAGATTATTTTCAATAATCCATTTTGTTTTTCGTAGATTTAGCCGTATGATTAGGGTCATTATTTTGTTGCAAAACCTATTCATTTGGGAGTCCAAAGTTTAATACTGAACCAAACAAATTAGAGTCTAAATAAGCTCGGTAGACTTTTTTAATTAACTGTACCATATATTATATCTAAATTGCCCTTAACATTAGCAGAAATACATCCAAAATCCATCATATTGCCATAACATCAAAATTCACCGTTCGGATTGTGTTCTTTTCTCCAAACGTGAGAACTTCAGTTACGCCCAAATTGTTAAAGATGTGCTTCAGTTGTCTATAAAGCACTTTCACAAAATGATTCAGCTTTGTTCTTATGCTGTTAATTGCTTCCCTGTGTTTTTTCTATACATAATTTCATAGTAATTGTTCGGATGAACTCTTCTCTATTGGACCTACATGTAATGCATTTAAATTCACTTCTAAACTGGCGACAAGATCTTATCAATTTACAATTGAATTTACTAGATATAACTCTAAGTTCTATGCTAAAACTTTCTTCTTCTCACACTTCTCTCTTGCGCAACACTCTTCCGACTCCATGCCTTCCAACCAGCATTGGTCTGCAAAACATTTTAATACAATGTTAGTTATTATCTACACTCTTCCCGATTAATCTTATATTGTTCTCAGTCGCTTGTAATGTTTCTGCTTTCTAAATCTTCATCACCCAGTAACCCCTTGTATGTTAGTGGATTTAATTCCTTTCTTGCTTTGTATTCGATTAAAAAATGAAGTGGATATAGAACATGTAAAAATAAAATAAATGAATAAACTCGTAACTCCGAGGATTAGTACGAAAATTCAGTTGTCTCTGGCGGCAAATTAAATTGTCATAGATTGATGTTACTACATAGAAAAAAGGGTTAAATTAACTTCATTAAAAGTTACGCAAATTTTTCTAAAGCAAAATAAAGTTGATATATTATGTACTTTAATAAAATTCAAACATGATTATTTTTAGATTGTTTATCTTTTCTTAACACACCGTAATAATTTCCCGTTTCCTTGAATCGGGAGAAAGAAGCGGAAGACGTATTTCCAACTTAAATTCAAAGCATTCACTCAATATATTTTACGTTAGCGGAAATCACTGACTACCTCACTCGATATTAAGTATAGAAAATACAGTTGCTTTTATAAACGATATTGGACGGTGCATTTATGCGTACAGGAGCTTTCCTGAGGGGAAAGTGGATTAATCAATGGAAAGTTATCATTGAAGAGAATTAAATTATGCAACAAATCTCGCGTTTAAAATTATCAATTGAGCTTTAAAAAGCACGGACTTACACGGTGGAATTGACACAAAAGCTGCAAAAATATCAGGAATAGCAGCTACAGTATATATTTATAATACATTCGTAAGGTTAAGAATAATAAAAATGAAAATAATGATCTAATAATAATAATAATAATAATAATAAACTTCAGTGGCAGTAGAAATTGTTCAATCTGTAATATTGCTGACACTTACCTTCCAGTTTGAATACAGCGGTTTCTTTTCCCCTGGAGTCAAAGCTAATTTATCTATTGATTTCCGAAATAAAGAGAAATTCTCGAAACAGCGCATAAGATTCCATTTGAAGAAGTTTAAGAGGAGGCGAGTTCAGTTAGGTGCAAGTTGAAAGTGGCTAACTGTGGGGATGTAGGTTGATTCTAAACCGGTTGGGTGACCTCTTCTCACTCTGCGATAATCTAAAGGATGCGCAATTCAGAGATTATTGCGAGATTTAGCAAAATATGCGGACTCGTTTCTATTAAATTCTGAATGCGCGCACATCTGCGGAAGTTGGCTGGACAAGATATTTTCATATATGCTATCATAATGTAAAAAGCATGCATACGTGTTTCCACAAAATGAAATCTAAAGGGGGGATTTGGTCTAATAAAACTGAATACTATGCACATCTAGTTGTGGATTAAAGACTTTAATGCTACATACACACTTACGTGCGCGCAAACACACACTTTATATATATATATATATATATATATATATATATATATATATATATATATATATATATATATGTTATTAGTTAAACGTTAATTTTAATGTACATTCATATTTGAAGAGATGCACCGTTTATTTATTGAACAGTGTATATAGTCTACCAGGCTAGACAGGAAAGAATATATTATATATAAAAAATTCACTTCTTTAGTACACACACACACACATATGTGTGTGTGTGTGTATATATATATATATATATATATATATATATATATATATATATATATATATATATATATGTGTGTGTTTATATATATATATATATATATATATATATGCACATACATACATACATATATATATATGTGTGTTTTTTTGTGTGTGTACAAAAACATAAATGAAGACGAACGATGATTGATGAAATTTCTATTGATGTTTCGCTTGGAATCGTTGTGTATCGCGACTTTTGATTTGGATATAACACGGTGAAACGTGCAATAAGCGTTAGACAAGATGGTGTCAGCAGGTATAAATTAGTGGCGATCACTCAGAAATGTTTACAAATTCCTAAAATATTAGAAAGTCTCTAAATGAGGAGAAAATATTCCTATACAAGCTAATGTCAATACGTTGTCTCGTCATATATAATTTATAAATTTCGTATCATAAATTTCTCTGTATTGTCGAAATGGAATAGTTTATTATACACTGCAGAAGTCTCTTGAACATTATGACGATAAATTACATCCATCAGCAATGCCTCCGATCCGTTATTTGAGGTTTTGAGACGAGTTGAACCGCATCTTAATTACTGTTGTCCCTTTCTCCACCCTAACCCGTGGTGGTAGCACTTGTTAGGGCAGCTACGGGCACATAGGCAACACTCAAAAAAAATATTACCTCTGGAATTTTAAAAATACGTTTTCATACTAACAATATAAGCAATATATTTTTTTTATAAAAAAGACAGATATCCGACATATAGAATTTTAACTGTAATTGAAAATGGTCCATGCACTCTCAACGAATTGTTTTCTTTCTGCCTTGGCCAAGCCCTAAATCATTTTAAAAAAAAAAAAATTGCCTCTGGTGAAAGTTAGTAATCTCTGGAAATGAAGTCCAGTTTCATAGAAGATGGTGTTTAGTAAAAAAGACCTGCACAAAATGTGTATCCGTACGAACATTTTTCGAGCATCACACAGTACTTAAGCTAAATGATTGCTTTCACAGGACTGATAAGACAACACCAACAATTTGTATGTTTATATATGTTGACGCTACTGAGTTATTGCCAGTTCTAATACGTAAAAGGACATGCATTAATTTCCTCGATGATCTTGCAGATATCTTCCGTTGAGCATCTGTTCTTCTTTAGTTGTTAACAATTTTGATTTTTTTTATACATCGCAGTGAATGAACTAATGGTAGTAAATGGATTATTCAGGTTATCTCTGATGTTCCTGAAAATTTTACCTTCTTTCAGAGCTTAAAAATCAATTATTTTTTGCAAATTTGTTAATTCTTTATCATTGGCCATGATGAAAGACTTCTTTCACGAATATGAATTATAGAATATCCTGTTAGTATTTTCAGGATATTTTCAGAATATTCAACTTCAACAATCTAGAGTATTAAAGTAATTAAACATTTTTTAAGATCTGTAATTTGCACTGTACAAATAATGTTTTCACACATTAATATTGATAAATGGGATTTATTTCTATTAAATCATGTTTCTATACATATTTATTTATTTTGCCTCTGTGAACAGTTAATTATATGAAAAATATGATTATTCATTAAATAGAAATATAATAAATTAAAATCTGTATGTGTACAACGATTTGGTTCCACTCCCATGTATATTGGTATGTCGACCAGTATCAGTGAGTAAGTGGACCTATATTATTTAGTATTCTAAATGTGGCGATATTCTTAAACGAGAACAAGATCAGAAATTTGCATAAGGAGAAAATTAAAATGGACACTATTAACGATGTTTTTAGTTTTATTAAATAATGTCACTCTTTTTGCCGAAACCATCAAATATATATCCGCAGTTCCTACGCTGTCAATGTTATTGCTGGATATTTTGCTTTCATATTAAACTAAAGTACGACTATTTTTTTATATACGAATTTGAGCTCGACATATATTGTACATACTATTTTTTTTTAAAAAGCTCAAAAATGGTGTGATTTCTTGGGCACGTAATGCGCAATGAATACTTAGAAAACTTGGCACTCAAGGTACATATTTAAGAAAGAACATAAGAAATCCGTACATAACTTACCTAATGAGTTTGTGTAAATGTTTGGAAGAATAGGAACTAGGAGATATAGCAGAAAGACTAATTTTATAAAGACCTACAAAGATCACAATGCTGTTGAGAGATTTTATCACCCGCGTACAGAATATACACGGCACATAGAAGAAAAAAGAATTATAACGTGGGTACTCAGTTAAGATTGCTATGTATTGCAGGGCAATGATTGATGAAGCGTGCCATGATGGTTAAATTAGTGCAGACAGAATCTTCAATAGAAAGATGGATTACAGTTCATATCTCACTTATTCCATTAAAAATAATTTCAAAGAAAAATTTTCACAGATATTAAACGGAGGTACATGTACTACCATTTTTTTTCAGTATAACGAATTTGTATGGTAAATGCAAACAAGCCTAAACTTCTTAGTTCTTTGGAACTTAGACAGTATGTACATTAAAAAGCTCTTAGGAGCCGTTAAGTCTTGGAAATTGAAATATTTTTCAGAATTTCTGCATGTGTTCTTCTTTTACGGTATACATAACCTATTCTGAATGCGCTTCTGAAAGAGGTTTTTGCGAATATTAACGTAGGTAAATGGAGGCTTAAAACTACGACCTGTTGTAATGATTAACCAGCGTTTATTCCTACATCTATTACGATTGAATAATGAATTCGGTCCTCACTGGGTGACCTTATTTTTGGCTTTGTGCCACACATCTAATCTACTTTTAGAATATTTCCATAGATAAATGGAGGTGAATATAAAAAGCGCATTATGTATATCAGACAAATGGTAAGTAACGGTATGATAAAATGGCAAAATCCAATGTAATGAATTTCGAAATAGCTTCTTCAGACTATATATTATTTTGGCTGATGGAACCATAAATATTTTGCCGGAGGGAAATATGATAAATTTATTTCATAGATATACATCGATGTGTAAAACATAGTACATTCAGCTTTTTCCGTTATTTTTTTATCTTTATTTTTGTTTTTGCAGTTTCACTGTAATAAGCCACATTGTAATGAAAGTAGTTTTGTTCAAAACATTACGACATGCTTTATGATCTTGGGCGTAATTTGGTCATGTATGTCTCAGAAATTTGTACACGTTCTTTATAATTTTGGCATAATAAATTAATGTCTCATTTAATTAAAAGAACGCGCTTTAACTCAAATTTGTGATTAAGGTTATTTCCATGGCGGCCTCATCTATTGGATGTATTGATTTGTAAAACAATTTTTTTTTACGTTCATATATTATTTTATATTAAATCCTTAGATGTTCCTTCCATGTATTACTTGAGAGATATTCAAAATCTGTCCTTGTTGTGGTAAGAGAGAGAGTTACCCTATCATAAATTGATTGATCTATTCATGATAAGTAGTTCTAGTTAATTGTCTAGAATGTGAAGAAGATAATAATATTGCAATGACATGTCTCTAAGTATTGAATGATATTGGATATGACAGGAGCAGAGTTAAGTCGAGTTAAGTGTTGGGATTTTCCAGATCACTCATCACAGCAGCCATGTAAATTCCCGCTTCAGGTTTAGGTATTTGTTGTTGCATTTTTTATTAATTGATATATTACTATTCCCGAAGTATTTTTCATAAATTTAATTTAGAATTGAATACATTCTTCTCAGCTGTAATCGTCATTGCGTTTTTAAATAACATTATGTGTTTACATTTAATGAAGACTATATATATATATATATATATATATATATATATATATATATATATATATATATTGTTAAATATTCGTCGATAAGTAAATAGTAAGCAGTAAAGTGAAAGATAATGAAAACTTTAAATATATTTTCAATCGATTTCTCTTCCTCTCTTAAATATGTAGGACTACAAATTCTCGTAAATTGAAGCTGAGAATTATTTCGGATATTATTTTGTTTTAGTTTGTATTTTATTAGCAAAGTTTAATAAGCTCTGTTTAATCGTAATTTTTTAGTTCTGGGTTTTTAAATGGAGTATATCATGAGTAGTCATTATTTATGTCAAATATTCTCGACAATGATTGCTAATCAGAGTTTTATTGGCGGCGGTCACGAACAGTATTATTTACATGTTGTCCGTAGTTATACTAGGTTAGTATATTAGTTAATACGTTAGTATACCCAAAATATCGGGTTTCAAAAACGAAAGTAAGTACTATGCTCCTGTCATACCCAATATCATTTTTGGGGCGACGATTGCTGTAAACGGATTATTCATCATCTTCGTATGTTCTGGAGATTGGGACGTTTTTATCAACTGTTGGTCCGAAATTGCACATGTAAATTCTTTTACTGGTTAAACCTATATTTACTCTCAGATACACGCAAAAACACAAATATGCAAGCGCAATATTAGACACATTTGTAAAAATAGGCTGAATATATATTGTGATAGGCAAGTTAATAATCTTATGCAAGACGCATACAAACAGTCAGCTAATCACCAGTTTTACTGTAACATTGAATTAATTGATTTGTTCTAATTGATTAACAAAATGACCATAATTCTAGTAGCTGAGGTTTATTATTAATAATTATCTAAATAATCTAAAAAATGTTCATATTACATTTTATTAATTAGATTGAATTTATGTTCCAGTTCATTCATAGGGATTGTAGGTTTTATAATTTTATTTCTGTTGCCATATATTGGAAAAAAAGATCTATAATCGAAGCAAGGAACACTCAAATATTGCTTTCTATAAACGAAGATTATAACAATTTATATGAATATATGTATGTCTGCACGTAAGTAAGTGTATTTGTGTGTATTTTGCTGTGACAAAATATTTTTACTAACATGCACTGGCAGTAAGACGGTTATTTTTCTTAACGGCTGACCGTCATAATCAGTTATATTAGCAGTTTTGCCTGCTGTAAATAAGTCATTTTGGATGATTTCGTGACATAAATGTACAATTTTGAATAGCAAGAACGGAAAATAATTTGATATTCCTCATACGATTTGGCCAAAAGACTACATAAGTGTATTTGCAGATGGTATATTTTCTTATATGTTACATTTCATGCTACATAATATATATTGAATATAGATTTGAATGCGAAAACAGAAAATGGTATTCTACAATGTTTGGACGTCTATGGCCATAATGAGTTTTATTGTTAGTGTTAGTTTGTTAGTCATTTCATGTATATATATATATATATAGTCATTTCATGCATATATATATATATATATATATATATATATATATATATATATATATATATATATATATATATCAAATTCACTCTACATCTGTTTCGTAATAAAAAAAATCTCGAACGTCTTTTCATTAATAGTATGTCTTCCTTGTAGTAATGAATAGAAAAATGAATGTTTGTGCTAAATTTGTTGTCTTCAATAGGAATATTTTGCTTAATATTTGTCACTGACCCAGTGGTTGAAAGTTAAAGAAATTTCTCATCCCAGCCTTTTGTAGACCACCTGTTCACTATCAAGCGAAAAGCCCCCACTGACAAAGTTTGGAGGATTTTTTTTTTTACCAAGTAATCTTGTGTTCTCGATAATTTCTGATCTGTTGGTTCATGCACAAGCGAAAAAGTAGAGCCACATTTTTCCGTTTTTCTTTAAATTCATGTGGCTGTCACTTAAACTTGTCAAATATATCGTATTTCCAAACATGATACATTTGAAACAAACCTTGAGGTTGTTTATTAATAAAAAGATGCTTTTATGTCAGCACAAATTGTTATTCTTTTTTGCACACCCTGTTAATGAGAACGTCGCCTCATTCACTGTTTCAATGCATCTTCTTGATAATTAGAAAGAAATGATACATATATACTGCTTCCCTGCCGAAAGTATGGCATTAGGGTTTACAGACTGTAAATAAGAAACTAGTGATGGCAGCATTTAATTTCGTTCAAAGTTCTGTTCTTCAAGTTCTGTATCCTATCAATGTATTACATGTTTCTTTGTCACGAACAAATTAACTCAATATTATTAAATATCAAATGCACCCGCCCCATGGAAAGTGTCATCTATTATGATAGTGACAACGTACTGCACGACTTTATGAAAAATGTGTTCTGCGACATATATAATATAAAAAAACTACAATTCCCACAAATCACATAGTATTTCGTCATACTTGCATGTGTTCTAGCAATATTTTCGATTTCCAGAGAATTTGCCAAGCAAAGGTGATTCAGGAGTTATACAAACCTGCTGTTACGTTCTATAAGAAAGTAAGATTATGGATTTTTGGAGAATACTTGGATGATTTTACAGAAAGATTATGTAGTAGTAAGAAGTATCAACACGGTATTTGATAGATATTCATGCTCATTTGATTCATCTATTCATTTGACTCTGTGTATTTATCGGTATTACTAAATATATTTGCCATGCAAAGACAGTACAAAGTAATGATTCATTTAAATCAAGCCCCCCAAAGAAAAAAAAAAAGAAAATATCTTTTTCTCTCTCCGTCACTTTTTAAGTAGGGGTAGAATTGAGAATAGTTGCAGTATAAAACACAGGCGGGCTCTGTGGGTGTAGAACAAGCACAAAATATGCCTAAACAAGCGTCTGCAGGAGGGAATGGGTAGCCTCGCTAATAGAAGGGTATTCTTTAATATGATATTCCCATTATATATATATATATATATATATATATATATATATATATATATATATATATATATGTGTGTGTGTGTGTGTGTGTGTGTGTGTGTGTGTGTGTGTGTGTGTGTGTAAAGACATGTCTCATTAAATGATTTAGAAAAGATTTGTTTATTAATTTTAATATGATCCCCTCGTTATTATGGGTGATTTCCTTAGCATCTTTGTCAAATGAAGACAGAATGTTTACACGTTGATGCATATTTATTTAATTCCGAATACTTTCGATATTATAACAATGCCATCATCAGGGAATTGTTTTCTCTTAGACAAAAATGACTGGCTTCATCGTTTTTTTTCTAAGACAAAATTGTGTTAAGCTGTAAATTAAATTCTTACTTGTGAAGTGAAAAACGCTAAGATTTGTAAATTTTGTGATGCAAATGCACGACAATAGTAAAGTGAGGTATCTAAGTTATTGAAATGTGTAAATATTGAATATATATATATATATATATATATATATGCATCTGTGTGTGCGTATTTATATATATATGTGTGTGTGTGTGTGTGATCGCTCGCCTGTTTGTGTATGTTGATGTGTATTTTCGCGGCAGTCATTCTTTCATGCATCTTTCATTGAAAACGGCTGACAAGGAAGATTTAATCAATCTTTTATTGAGTTTTTTCCAGCCAATTAATATATTTTCCGTTTTTCAGGGGTGAAATAATATATTAATTTACAATAACTATAATTTTTCCGAGCGCTTTCGTCTACTTCTGTAGCTATTATCAAGAATGACTTTTGTTAGCCTCTTGGTGGTCACGTGCTATGAAGCCGTGTAATTTTCCAGTAGTTTAGAAGGTGAAGCTCTGTTATATCTACTACAAACGTTTTGTTGACTAAACTCCGTTCGTATGTTTTGAAGTGTATTTAATTTACTTTTAAAATCGCAAATCTTTTTAAATAAGTTATTATAAAATATGTGGAATGTTGAGCAATTAATTATACAAAATGTGTTAGAATCCAGTTTGTACACAAGAACAAGGAACTCTGTTTACAGGTTTACGGAAAAGCTGAAAAATAACACACAATCGTATTTATAACAGAGAAATATTATCCAGGGATCTAAAAGTTACATTGCTAATCATAGAAATTTTTTGGTTAATATATTTCTCAATTTCTAAATATCTGTTTGTTGGAGAGAAAATATTGGTGATCATTTTCTAAAGTAAGATTTCAAATTTCTTAGAAAAGAATATGTAATTTCAGAGACTTTAGCGCGTCTGAAATGATGTCGCTTATTGGTATGCGAATGTGGAAATTCAAATGGCAGCCTCTGTTTTGCTCATAAAAAGTTCTTAGTTGTAGTACTTAAATATATGGAATTTTGTTGCGGGACTGTGTATGTGCTGAAAGATAAAAACGAGTGTCTCCAGAAATGCCCACAATAAACATGGCAGAATCCACGTAAAGAAATGTAAAGAAACAAAAAAACAATATATATGTACAAACAAATGATAATGTATTAACGATAAAGGCTTACAACAGAAAAAAGACAATGATGTATGTGTCAAATGAATGTGAAATAACGTTGGTTATAAATTATATGAAGCGTGTGTTTGAGTATGTGTGATTGTGTGTGTTTGAGCGCGCGCATTCTTCATGCGTTTCCCAAAGGAAACGAGTTCTATGCGAGAGTTTATATGTTGACAAATTTATAATGAGCAAATAAGATCAGAAGAGAGTGTTAAAAATATATATACCGCTGAGAATTTAGTCCTGAAAGCGTACCCTAGTAGCGGTTTAAAAAATTGGGAGGAGGTAACAACATATTTCTAAAATGATTTAACGGTGTTCAACACACACATAAACACACGCACACACTCTCTCTCTCTCTCTCTCTCCTGTCTCTCTCTCCCCCCACACACACACACACATATATATATATATATATCACAGAAACTCGAAAATATATATATTTACACACACACACACACACACACACATATATATATATATATATATATATATATATATATATATATATATATATATATATATATGTGTGTGTGTGCGTATGAATAAGAGAAAGTATTTATCATGGCGTAAATGTGCTGGAAACATGTGACTATTTTTAATACTTCGCCCATTATACCGAGTTTTACAAAGACAATGTTTATTTCACAGGAACATTAACAGGACGGATCAAAATTCGTGTTCATTATCTGAAAGATTGATTTATTCCTTAAAAAGAAATTAGATTTTACCTAGCTAATGTGCCCCGAGATACACTGGTGAAATATCACGGGTTTTAAAAGAAATAATATATGAATCTAAAAGGCAATTTAACTAAACAAAACATTTTGCGTGACTGAATATTTTGTGGTCACGATTTTGCCAGGAAAAACATTATTTCAATAAAAAGTGAAAATAATTTACTAAGATGTAAAAGCAAAAGAAATAACAGGATATATTGCCTTCCTCATTTATATAATTACCATTTTAATGTATATTATTTTATCAATAAAATGCTATATATATATATATATATATATATATATATATATATATATATATATATATATATATATATATATGTCTGTGTGTCGGTGAGTGGGTGGATTTGTGTGTATGTGAATGTGCTTGGCCGTGTGTGTGTGTGTATGTATAAAAAGAAGTCATATGGCAACAATTGAAAGAAAAGATAAAAAATAGAGAAAATGAGAAAGGTTAAGTAGTGAGTAGTAAGAATAAATTGTAAGAAAAAAGCAACGTAAAAAACAAATAATCACGACATTCTACTCGTACGAGCATATTTGCAGACGGACGCAAACGTGTGAATGCAGACAAGCACATGCGCACTCGCACAGACACACACACATAATAAATCACGCACAGACTCACACAAATACTATGAAAAAATTGCACTATTGAAAAGTGCATATAAAATCGAAAATTGCAGATGAAATATCAGTAAGTTGCTGATACTGAGTGCTGAAGGACTGAGGTATTCACTAAGTGTCAGTCTACGAAATTCTGGTGTCGGGATCCTGAACGTAACACCAATCAGCTACCTGAAAATTTTACTTGTATTTTTGTTATACCATAATACCTATTTTATTATTAATAGACTCTCCCACACATAATAAGTAGTAGTAGTAGTAGCGGTTGCCAGTTGAGCTCAGTGGTGTTGAGTGAGTCAGTCGATGTCGGACATTGAACTATCAACCATCACAACTAGATTGCTGCGTCATTAACTCTTATTTCAAGTTCCTAACGTTTTGTACGTCGAAACTAATTTAGGACGACTTATTGAAATACAAGCCTCCACTGTGAAAAGTACTCTACAAAAATTTTATATATATATATATATATATATATATATATATAGAGAGAGAGAGAGATAGATAGATAGATAGATAGATAGATCACTTAAAGTATCGTAAAAGATTTTATTGCACATGTGTATAATTAAATAACAACGAAGCCGATGTCATAAATCTTTAACCGACATTCTCCGCAAAGCAATGAAAATCACACATGACTTGTTCAAACGTCGCTGATTTAATGGTCATATAAGAAAATCTTTTGAATGCAAGACCAATTGTTAGCGAGTTCGCTGATGGCTGCGAACCACTTGTTCGCAGAATTTTTAGGTGGAGGCAAATAAGCAAAGAGTGAAAACCATTCGTGCATGCAAGAATCGGATTTAGTCAGCAAAAGGCAAGTGAAAAGATTTTCCTTATCGTATTCCTGCGACGTTATATCGAATATGTGTTTGAATGAATTTCTGCAGAACAGCATCACTTAATAATTCCATACAGATGCTGTTATGTTTTTCTCCATGTGATTTTCAGGATCCAAACAACTTCAAGAAATTGACAATCAGCCAATCATTTTCGATGTGTTTCAATTCCAGTACATGTAAATGCAAACACTTAAAGATTTAGCAGAACGAATAATGTTGGAAAATGGAAGTTTGAGATAGGTTCATATCACAAATATCCACTAACCCGTTCGCCACACACACACAGACACACACGCGCGTGCCCGCACAAAGAGATACACTGACACACACATACATATGTATGTGTTTTTTGTGTACAAAGTACAAAGAAATAATACATTTCCTTAAGCATAGCATAGAAAAGTGGAAAACCACATTATATCTAAATCATACATGAGACAATGCCATCTCCAATAAACTGGACCGAGGCGAAATCTTCCAAGGAACCTGTCACCACTTCTGTTTTGTCTGTCCTTAATCCACTTTACTCATGATCGAAACAATAAGAACTACGTATACATACTAAACAAGAAAGTATTCAATCGCCTACACTACATGGATGAACTCAAACGCCTTGTCAAAGATGAAATGAGTAAAATGGTCTCCTCTGTACAGGAAAATGTTTTAGTGACGACTTAGGTAGTGATTTCATATTAGATAATTCTACAAAACTAACATCCCAGAAAGGAACAATTACAGAAACCTTCTCAATACATGTAGATTTTTTTTATTTTTGATTAGGGTACTGATATTCTGTTTTTATGTTTATTTTTTTTTTAAATCAGCTCGGCATTCAATACCAGACGCACACGCCTGTAGTATTCCTTCGATACTTTCTCCTTTTTGGGGCTATGCTGTATGCCATATCAGCTAATTGCTAGCTACCTTTAAGATTCATCTTATTCCAGTTTTTGCGACCTTCATCAGGCAAAGAGTGGATATTTTCTATGTATTATAAAATGAATTAATTTTTGTTGTGTGTTAGTGATAAAATGATCTTAATTTAAACGGAGAACGTTAGAAAATAGTATTTGTTTTAAATTGAGAGTTCATTAACATTTTCATTTACCCGTAACAGGCTTTATGCATTTGAGAAAAGCTTTCGTTGTAGTAATTGGTATATTTCAATAGTATTATTTTAAAATTAAACCATTTATGGAGTTTATAATAATTTTTAAAAACATTTTGTTTAATTATTACATTGTCTCACATTATTTGTGATAAAATAACGTAGCCGTGTTTGGTAAAACCGTTTAATAGAAACAGATAAATTGAATAAGGTACATATATATTGATTTGTATGAATTGCTATTTTTAGTGGACATAGCTATTTAAGTTGTTGTGTAAATTTGTTTGTTTATTCCTTTCAAAATTTACATATGTGAAGATGCATAGAAAGTAAAAGCGATTGATAAGAGAAAATAAATCTAATCTTTAATGAAAGATAAATATATACGTTTTTTTTCTAATCGTTCTTAAAATTTCTGCTTTGAAAATTTTCTGTCTGTTAAATTTTGCAAATAATAGGTTTGTTTTTTATCACTATTATTTTTATTATATTTTATTATGACAATTTTTTGCGAGAAGCGAATTGAAAACGACAGTCTGGAAGGAAAATAATTATTTCTGATTGACACATATCAATTTATCTACATATAAATTGATGCAACACCAGAGAAAACTTCAGATAGACGATAAAAAAAAATTTCCGTAATATTTTCGTATGTAGCTCAAAAGCGATAACCGCAGTTGTTGGAAATTTATACACCTTTTTAAAAGTATTTTCAGCAAATGATAATAACGCAAATATGGAGAAGATAAAAATAATTCAGGAAAATATTGTAACTACACTTGTTTTAATAATCTCTTAATACATATAAAATAATGGTATTGTGTGCAATACCCTCGTCCTCTTCTCAAATAGTCTTCTCAGATTATGACATTCATATGCATAAAATACATGCCACCAGACCCGTTACATATACTACCGCAATCTAAGATCAATTGTTAAGCGAGTGAAATCAGTAGACCTTGGTGATTAACATTCTCTTCGAACCTTATGTACTGGCGCTACAGAATCACCAGCAATGCACTGTACCAAATAACGAAAACCACATTACGTGAGTACTCCCAGAAATAGATATCACATGCACTTTGAAGACAAAATAATGACATAATCAAGATGTTAACTTAACCCACTACATCAAATAAAAGGTTAGGAAGGAAGACCCCATCGATTTTGGACACCGCAATAACAGTTACTAGACATGAAAAACATATTTACCTGAAAAACTGTTTTAACTGGAAGATTTTATAAATTCCAAACGAAAACCGTACTGGCTGATCGATTTATGTAAAGCGTATGTTTCCTTAAAGAAAATTATTAAATTCCCCTTACGATATTTGTGAAGTGTAGCTGTATTATTAAGAGTTTGATATGAGGAAATCCGAAAATCTTCATAATTATTTACTAATACTTTCAATATATACAGAGCGCAATGATATTCCACGTGTCTTGAATTATGGTGAACAAGATCGTTTGGCTTAAACGCTCATAGAAAGAACCAGATAACCTTAGCATCGTATACACAACCTTCAGTTAAGATAAGACGTACCGGCTGCTTAGTCAAATTTTATATAGTTTCCGTGAGATATGTTTGCTGAATAACAACATGTCTGACAATTAACACAAGGCTAAAAGTAACAGATACTCACAGAGCTGATAACTAATTGAACTCTTGAAAATTGACAACATATAGTTTATTTTCTTGAGTCATAGTGTCTGTTGTTCGTGGTTGTTTGTAAGTTTCGGTTGTGACGAAGATTCCATAAGTCTAGGGGCACCATTTTTCAGGAAGGTTCTGAAGAGGCTGTTCATCATAAGCACATCATTTATTGGTGACCGCTAAGATGCAATTCTTCGTAACTGACCGCATTAATTCCAGAATAAATGTAACGGAACGATGCTGAGTTTTCCCAGCAGGATAATGCACGTCGCTCAAGCTATCATAAAATTGTTTGATGCACATTCTCTAGATGACCAAGCAATGCTGTGGTCACTAAACTAGTTCAAGATGAATGTAATTTATGTAGCGTAATAGAGATAACTATTTTCCTGTTCTTGCACCTACAATTATCAGTATCTCTGACTCAGCCACTCTACTATCACATGACAACTTGCTACATTTCCATAAGTTACAAGATTCCTAATGAGTTACCTATCCTTAACATTTTACACATCCGTGTACGCTAGTAAACAATGTATCGCATTGGAAATTTTGAAAACTGAGATACAGATACAGTCGTGTTAGTTATATTCACATATGTGCAAATACGCGAAAGTGAAGGAGTGCCAAAATCCAGATCCAGTCGTGTTCATTTAATTCACATATGTGCAAATAGGTGATAGGAAAGGAGTACCAAAATCCAGATCCAGTAGTTTTCATTATACTCACATATGTGCAAATAGGCGATAAGGAAGGAGTGCCAAAATCCAGATCCATTCGTGTTCATTTAAATCACATATGTGCAAATAGGTGATAGGGAAGGAGTACCAAAATTGAGATCCAGTCGTTTTCATTATACTCACATATGTGCAAATAGGCGATAGGGAAGGAGTGCCAAAATCCAGATCCATTCGTGTTCATTTCAATCACATATGTGCAAATAGGTGATAGGAAAGGAGTACCAAAATCCAGATCCAGTCGTGTTCATTTAAATCACATATGTGCAAATAGGTGATAGGGAAGGAGCATATGTGCAAAATTGAGATCCAGATCGTTTTCATTATACTCACATATGTGCAAATAGGTGCAAATAGGAGGGAAGGAGTACCAAAATCCAGATCCATTCGTGTTCATTTAAATCACATATGTGCAAATAGGTGATAGGGAAAGAGTACCAAAATTGAGATCCAGTCGTTTTCATTATATTCGCATATGTGCAAATAGGCGATAGGGAAGGAGTACCAAAATCCAGATCCATTCGTGTTCATTTAAATCACATATGTGCAAATAGGTGATAGGGAAGGAGTACCAAAATTGAGATCCAGTCGTTTTCATTATATTCACATATGTGCAAATAGGCGATAGTACCAAATTGGAAGGATGTGCAAATAGGCGATAGGAAGGACCAAAATCCAGATCCATTCGTGTTCATTTAAATCACATATGTGCAAATAGGTGATAGGGAAGGAGTACCAAAATTGAGATCCAGTCGTTTTCATTATACTCACATATGTGCAAATAGGCGATAGGGAAGGAGTGCCAAAATCCAGATCCATTCGTGTTCATTTAATTCACATATGTGCAAATAGGTGATAGGAAAGGAGTATCAAAATCCAGATCCAGTCGTTTTCATTATACTCACATATGTGCAAATAGGCGATTGGGAAGGAGTACCAAAATTGAGATCCAGTCGTTTTCATTATACTCACATATGTGCAAATAGGCGATAGGGAAGGAGTGCCAAAATCCAGATCCATTCGTGTTCATTTAATTCACATATGTGCAAATAGGTGATAGGAAAGGAGTACCAAATTCCAGATCCAGTCGTGTTCATTATACTCACATATGTGCAAATAGGCGATAGGGAAGGAGTGCCAAAATCCAGATCCATTGGTGTTCATTTAATTCACATATTTGCAAATAGGTGATAGGAAAGGAGTACCAAATTCTAGATCCAGTCGTGTTCATTATACTCACATATGTGCATATAAGCGATTGGGTAGGACTGCCGAAATCCGGATCCAGTCGTGTTCATCGTATTCACATATGAACAAATACGTAATAGGGATAGAGTGGCGAGTACAAGTGATCTATTATTTTGCTTAAAACTGCTTTATTTTGTACTTATTTAAGCATGGGGAAATGCTTATTCGCGATATTTACGCAATTTTATTCTCGTGAAAGTCTTTCCAGAGTTCCATCATATAAGCGAAATATATGGGAAGTTTCCATGTTAGCTTTTAGCGGCCGACTACAAAAATATCCAACTGCCCAGGAAATCAATCTGAACATATTTGTAATTCTAGCCACTAATTTTAATTCATTAGACGTGCATGGTGTATCTTCAGCAGAATAGTTGGCAAAAAAGGGGGAATGATAGCGTGCTGGTCTAGGGGCATGTCCCTTTTATTTGGAAACATGGCTTGATTAAAACTAGATTCGTGTCCGAGTAGTTACTCGTGGCGTCTCCTGTGTCTAATTAAATATTTTTTTTTTTATCTCTGCCTTTTCTAGAGCCGGAATTGGTTAGATAAATTTACAAAAGAAGCCCTATTCTTTGTTCAAAGGAAACGTAAGGGGAAAAAATAAAATTACTTTGATAATTTTTTCTCACCCTTTATTGGTGAAAACAGCCCAATTGTCAAGGATAGAAACTTGGAATTTGTTTGTATACGAAACCAAAGCAAGAGAGGGAATCATTATCCGTTGCTCAACATGCAACGTACAATTTTAAAACGTCAGCAAATCTATATAAATACTATTTAAGAAAAATAAGTAACAGTTATTTTCTATCATTTCTCATTTCAATTCTTATAAACAATCAGCAAAATCATGTGGACCAAGTGTTTCGATTTTTATTTATTTTCTCAGTTTTCATTAAAATAAATATTTCAATTCAGAAAAAGATAAGTACTTCAAATATTAGTAAGAAATTTATTAACGATGCATTTTAAGAGTGGAAATATTACGTATATATATATATATATATATATATATATATATATATATATATATAATATGTTAAGTTCTAAAATTTCTGCATTAATCTTTCAATATCATTACACCCTTCATACCGTAAATTGCGGTGGACATTCAGACCTGGGTTGCAAGTCTATGTCAAGTTTTTTTATTAAGGCCTTTTGTATAGTTAAGCCTCCAGACATACGGTAGGTTACCAGTGCCGCAGATCTTTGGCTTACCGGTAAATGAAGTTAGGCTACAGTAACGGTAACCTGTACCAATACTATATAAGGTCACGTCATTTACCTGTATATTGCGATACAAACTATATGCTTCAACTATCAAACAAAACACAACATACACCGGTTTCTAACGTTTATTGTATCCGTATAATTTATCGATAATTTAAAATTTGTTAGGTCTATTGATAAATATATTAAAGTCAACATCAACTCCTGTGAAATATTAATACCTCAGATTACGCATCATACCAGCTATTTTTTATAGTAATACTACGTATCGTACGTTATTTTTATAGTAATACTACGTATCGTACGTTATTTTTATAGTAATACTACGTATCGTACGTTATTTTTATAGTAATACTACGTATCGTACGTTATTTTTATAGTAATACTACGTATCGTACGTTATTTTTATAGTAATTTATCGTACGTTATTTTATAGTAATACTACGTATCGTACGTTTTTTTTTTAATACTACGTATCGTACGTTATTTTATAGTAATACTACGTATCGTACGTTATTTTTATAGTAATACTACGTATCGTACGTTATTTTTATAGTAATACTACGTATCGTACGTTATTTTTATAGTAATACTACGTATCGTACGTCATTGTGAAACACAGTATCACACATCCGCTATTTGCATCAGTAATGTAAACAAATAACGAATGTCACCCAAAATCTCATCCGCCGAACTTCCAAATATATTTGTGGCAGCTTTTTGGAGTTACAATAAGTTGTGTACTGTAATTGATAGGACTGTTGTCCCATTTGTTTACAAGAAGGTATTAATGGTTTGTATTTGATATCCGCCATATAAGTTACCTCCTAGCTTTGGAAGTCTTTTTAGGGATGAAAACATTTATATTTCATTATATAAGTCATGAACACAGACAAATACATACAAACGTACATTGTATTGTCCATTTTACAATAAATAATATCTACCAAGCAATACAAAATAACTCAGCATTTTCTAATAAAAACCTGAATGGAAGTAGCATTCTCAATACGCACAGACACAACATAATGAATCTAAGTCAAAGTTATGTAACTTATAAACTGAATAACAGTAAAGTTTCCGAAGTAATGCGTGATTACTCTACTTTTCTTCATTATTTTCGCTTTTACTCAAATCCATTTCTTCTGCGTCACATCAAAGAGTCATTCAATGAAGATTCTTTAGTTTTGGTAGGCAACGAATCTAGGGTACGAACAAAGTTCAAATCCTGTCGAAGGATATACTTCCTTTATAAAATATTCTCGAGTATGCAGGTTAGGAGCCGAAATATTTACTGTTTAAAATAAACGGAGCGTCTGCTTAAATACGTCTATCCACAAAAATAAATTTTGTATGTAAGAATAATACATGCACATATATTTATAATATATGTAGGATATACACTTTGCATACAGAGTTCAGGCGTTTTTTTTTTTGTTTCAGTGAAAACCTTATGTCACACAATTTCTATACTACACAACATAATATTCTTTGAAATGTTATTTCATTATTTCCTCTTTGTACGTTTTTATACTGCTGCAGTCATTCAACATTTCTATTTTATAATTTCGAATTATTTTGTACTACTGGCTACAAATAATTCTTTGAAATATGTCCCTGAATCTAAAGTCCTTGTCTATTTTTCTTTCTTTTTTTTTTAAATAACAGAATATAAAACTATTAATATTTTGAACACAGCGCTTTCATAAAATTACTTTTCGCTGTCTGGCCATAATGGAAATTTGAAGCGAGCAGCATTCCATTTCCGCCGGCTTTGTTACCTTAATAGAAGTAGTAT
Source organism: Acanthosepion pharaonis (assembly GCA_903632075.3). Taxonomy (NCBI): domain Eukaryota; kingdom Metazoa; phylum Mollusca; class Cephalopoda; order Sepiida; family Sepiidae; genus Acanthosepion; species Acanthosepion pharaonis. Next base: position 723,479 of record CAHIKZ030000804.1, read on the forward strand.
TCAATCATTTTAAATTCAATGATCTCTTCTCATCGTGAGACGCAAGAGGAAATCGAGAAAAATGTTCATCATACTTCAGATGAACTCAAAAATAAAAGACTGTTTATTCAAAATATCTTTCTCGATATTTATTCGTCTTCCACTCTTAATATCAGAGTCTATACGCATTTCTGTCTATCTCCTGTCTTCTGTCGAATGAATATAACGTTTGGTTCAATCGCTAATTATCAAAGGTCAAATTCAAGATATAACATTTTTCTGTAACTTAAATATAGCCAAGTAATATCAATAATAATGTTATTATATAATATAATATCTGTGAGAATTTCATTTTATCTATCTTTTTGTATAGTGATAATTTTAGCCATTAAATGTAAACTCTCGGTCAGAATATGGGGGTTGTTTGAAGTTAATTGTTTCCCCTCTCTTGAGTATGTCTTTAATTTTAAGTTACGTACGATTAATATTACGAAAAGTCGTGAATAATTATTGTTATGGTCTGATTCCTTGTACCACGTTGGTAGTCCAAGGTAGAACCAATAAAGAAGAACTCGAACACAGGTATGGAATAACACAGATATATTACAAACAGGAATATATACAGAGAAGTAGAAGTGTTAGTATGAACAATCAGGTTTAGTAGAGAGAACAATGTAGTCTCGACCAGTATCACTATTCCAATGTCTTGCAGTAATTGTCTGAACGCGACTCTGTTTTGGACTGCCTCTGACTCGACTCTTAACTCTTGAACTACACACTCCCTGCCTACTCCTGAGGCGCAGTATTTATTAAGTATGGAATAGTCCGTTGTTGTTGTTGTTGTTGTTGTTGCTGTTGCTGTTGTTGTTGTTGTTGTTGTTGTTCGTCGTAAGATCCCATACCAATTATAATGATAACTGAGAATATGTGTAAAAGCATATTTTCAATGGAAGTCAACTTTTCTTGCACTGATTCCTTTTTATTTATCATGTTCATTTAAAATATGGCGCGAATTCTCTTGTTCATTGGATTAATCATTTGTATTCAATGTCTAGGTTTTATCCATTTTTCATTTATCCTATGGAAAATTTCTAAATGATGATGTTGAAAAGCTCAGTTCTCTGACAGACATTTTCTTAATGGCAATGCAAATATAAGTTTTATCAGAAAATTATATAAATTCTCCGTGCTTGAAGAAGGTTGTAAATTCATTTAATTGGTGCAATCGAAGCTAAAATCAATAGAGGCTGTCATGTATTATACAAGTATACAATTCCACTTTTCGGGCAGTTTTGAGGATCAGAAGCACAAATTCACTGAGTATAATTCCACGCCTCTTCGATTTCCGTTGTTCTAGAAGCCTTAGATTCAGAACCAATCCATGAAGCCTGAGACATCAGGATAGTAAAGTTCTGAGGGGAATGGAGAATAATTCTTACGAATGCGATTACCGAATTAACCCCTACGTTCCTAACGTATTTCCTTTGTATTGGCGGACGGACAGTTATGTAGAAATGTTTATCTGAAAATGAAAAACAAATTTGCTATTATGTACATAAAAGAGAGCTGTAGAGTTATGCAATATCAGTTTTTAGTTATAACGGCGAATACAAAAAATGAAAAAAAGATATATTTTTTTCATGTATGAAAATTTTCTATATAATACACCCTTAAGCTAAATATGTCCACTATTATAAAATTGACCTCATTTTCATAAATATATATGGCAGGCATAGATACTTTTTTAGAATGCTGCTATATTTTGATGAAAAATAATTTCGCTTTGGAAAGATGGAAATTTTCTTTTTTAGAATTTTACGAAGCGAAATGTTTTTTTAAAAAGACGATTGAAGTGAAAAATGCAAAACAAAGAGCAAGAAAAATTTTTGAGGAAATTCGTTTCTTTCCTGGTGGCTATAATTCTTAATTACTTCAGCACGTCTGTCATTAGCCAATCCTATTTACAGAAAAAACAAAAAAAAAAAAACACGCAGTGTTCATTATATTCACCTCCAAGCTAAAAGTATATATCAGCCTCGTTTAGACAATGTCTTACAGAACAGGCAGCCACGATAAGACTGGGCACAATATATTTAATAAATCATTATTCAGTTAGCATTTATTAAGTTTTATTCGTATAATGTGAGGAAAGAATCTGGAGTCAAGTAACATGATATTAACTTTCATTAAAATTAACAATTCGTACGATACTTCAGCATACGTGAAACGAGTAAAAGAGTACCTACTAAAAAACTTATTTTATAGAACACTAATGATATTGCTATTAATTTTATTATTTTTAAATTATTGCAAATTTAGCAGAAATATTAATTAATTAGTTACCCTAAATTTAAATTCCTTGGTACATATATTCACTCAAACATATATTAAAAACACACACACAACACACACACACACACACACACACACACACACACACACACACACATATATATATATATATATATATATATATATATATATATATATATATATATATATATATATCTCGACTCTTCCGTCGATTTCGACGTATAAGCGTCAAGCAGATCAGTTCCTAGGAAACCGACAGCCCGTCAACAGCACATGAGATTTGATTATAGTGGTGAAGGTTTCGTGCAAGAGCAGCCACACTTTTTGAAGGGACGGATACAGAGACCTGGTGTACTACGAGCCACAAGGTCCCCAAACGACCCTCCGCAGGTTTTGAATTCAGAGTTGTCCTTCTCCTAGACCAGTTGCCATCCAAGGCTATAGTACCCAGTCCTGCTATATACCCATAGCTGGAGGGAGAAGAGTATTCACACCTTTCACAAGGGTATTAGCACGTAAGTGAATGTAATGAATTCGACTGGAATTCGAATCTCTCTCTCTCTCTCTCTATATATATATATATATATATATATATATGTGTGTGTGTGTGTGTGTGTGTGTGTGTGTGTGTGTGTGTGTGTGTGTGTGTTTGCTTAAATATTTGAGAGAGATTTTTCTTACATGATTTAATACATATATTCCTGCGAGCACTAAAATAAACAATCATCCATTTTAAAACATCGCTGCACATGAGATAGTCTGTTAAGTAGTAAATAAGCCTGTGTAAGTGTTATTTTCCGATATGATGCAGGATAATCATATAACTTCTATATTATCGTTACATGTCAAACCGCTATTCCTGTGCCTCCATTATTTTTACGGCAAAGTTTTATAAGCAATTAACATACTTAATTACAAAAATAACGATATTCTAATATGAGTAGATATAGGAATTCTAGCGCGGAAAACGTGATCGATGTTAATTTCGAAAGAATATTTGATTGATATCCTGAATCTGCCTAATAAGAACACCTCTACTATTTCTCTTGGGATAATACGCGTTTGTCTTCTTACATGTACGTGTGAATTCAGACTCTACAATTTCGTGTCATTTGTAGCTCTTAGTTTTTTATATTTTAATTTTTGATAATTCTACTAATCACTGTTTTACAGATCATATACACAGGCTAACTAGGTCTGACATTCTTTGTTTTTCACTGTCTCTCCTGCATTTTTGTGAGTGCCGAATTTGCTTAACCCGCTTTCCTGTAGGATTATTTATTCAAAACCTCATTTCTTTCTCTTTGGCATTCTCAAGGCCTAATAATAAAATGCTAGAATCTATGTATCTACCCATATACACATTTACACACACATATCTATCTATCTATCTATCTATCTTACACATCTATCTATCTATATCTATCTCTCTCTCTATCTATCTATATATATATATATATATATATATATATATATATACATACACACACACATATGTGTGTATAGGTGTATATATGTGTCTGTGTGTCTGTGTGAATGAACATGCATATTTTCCGAGACCATTATGAATAAGTTAAAACCTGGGTAAAATTTTATCTACGATATTGAATATTTGTGACTATCATTGAATACAAAATTTACTACATTTACTTATAGAGAAACATATTTAGATGAGTGTATGTTATTTTTATGAACTAATGTTTGAAAACGCTTACATAAAATTGTGTGTTTGTTAAAATATTACTATTTAATTACATCAAAACAAATTCCCATTGAATTATGATATTTTACATAATTAAAAAATATATTTTTTCTTAAGATATCATCAGTATGTCATGAAATATATTTTCATAAGTTAATGAATAAATTAATGACACTTAGATTATGCCTATGCTAAATGATACAATTTAAATTAATTATTTGAAAATAAATCCTATTGACACTTCACCAGCAGTATGTTGTATGTTTTATAACTTCTGAAACATATAGAACAACTTAAGATATTAATTAAATTGAAATATAACTATCATAAAACCTGAACTAAAAAAAATAGAGAAAACAATGCAATAGTTACATTCGGATAAGGATAGAAGGTTGTAATTTGTTAAAATAGAGGGTAGACTTGACAGCGTGGCAGAATATAGAATATATATAATATATTACCGTTGCAAGCGACGTATTAGGAAGAGAGAAATGCTAGGTGGTAAATGCTCTCTGTTTGTTTGTTTTTTGTTTTAAAAAACTGGCATGCGTTTACCAAGAGTATGGGTTTTCCAGAAGGATATCAGCGGTTTGGTAAAACTGGCATCCGTCACAAGTGAGAATATTATTTCTATTATCGGTTAAAGCTTATATTGCACAAGAACAGCCAGCTCAAGCTAACTTTCATCACAGCTGCTTTTCAAAGGTGTGTCACCGTAACCATCTAACCGTGTCTATGTATGAGCGAGAGTATGTTGGGAACGATGATATTTAAATTGAATTGGAGACAGAAGGACGCTTATGCATAGAGGCGTAAAAATAATTTTAAATATTTGGGGACAAGGAAAACGCCCTGGAGAACTTAACATTCACAGGTCATATTGAAACCAAGAGAGAACAATGAAAACGTACATCACATGCTCATATACCTTGATAGATCAGGAAGAAGAGAAGGCTACTAAAAAAAAGATATTGCATAGTGCGAAAACGGATAAGAAGTTGCGGAGAGCCATGATCGTTCATATCTAGAAAGAAGATGCAGTAGAAAACCCCTTCATGAAAGAATTTGTGAATGTCTCTGATCTATACTTACCATCTAAAATATTGTAACGGATGAAAATTTCAACATATTCTTATATAATCGTTCGATTCCTTAATAGTAAATTTCGATGGTTCGTATACTATATTAGTCATATTTTAAAAGTTACCACATTTAAATCGATAATTCACAAGAAATAAAGCTATGTTAACTACATATACGTTTTTGTAAATCAAACTAAGCGATCCTGTAGCATCATGATCTTCCGTATTGATATAAACTAGAATAACGTTAGTTGAAATAAATCTTCTTTTTTTTTTTTTACAGATGTACAATTTCTGAATGGTAATTTTAATAAATATCTTCGCCTAATGAGTAGATTGCATCTTTTTTTTTCTTTTCTTGCTATGAGTAAATAAAAATGAATATTTCAAATTCATTAAATTTTGCTCTGTAAATTCATTGACTTCTGCTGTTTAAATTTTAAATCGAATGTTCCACTTTTGTTGTTCTTCAAAATGTATGTACTTACCAAGAATCTGAAATAAAGAAAATATTTATCAAAGACGATTGTAAAACCAGGAATAACAGTAAAAACATAATGAAGACAGAGGTATTTTCGAAATACTTTAACTTAATATTTTACCAAAGACCTTTTAAATGAGACGCAACTAAATTGTCAATATTTCTTTAGCTTAGCGACACCAAGTGAAAAGGAACGACACGGCACAATACTACGGCAACCTGCACAAACAAAGCTTGACTATCTATCTGTCTATTTATCTATCTAGCTATCTATCTGTCTGTCTGTCTTTCTCACTCATTCTCTCTTCTCCACACACACACACACACACACACACACACACACACACACACATATATATATATATATATATATATATATATATATATATATACAGGTGTTCGGCTGTGTCTTATTTATGTACATATGAACTTGTATATAGTAGATTCCTATTTCGCTTATCAGTGAAGAAAATTTAGCGTCTAGAATATTATAAGTTTAACAGGAAATATTGGTATGCGTTACTCTTAAAGAATAATTTATTTAAGTGCAACATTGATTTTTGCGACAACATTTTCTATTAAATTAACTTTCCTGTTTAAAAAACAAAAACAAAAAAAGTAACTTTTCTTTTTACGTATATCTGTGTCTTACGATATATTTTGACAGTCCAAATTGTCTAAACCACAGTATCATATTGCGACAAAAAATAAAAAGCGTACTAATAACTTGAGAAATTAAAAAAAAAGCCTAATAACTATTGTGAAGTAAGGAACTAATCAGAAACTTTCGGCAAATTTCTTGAAACTTATTTGTCTGATAATTCTTTTATTCCGAAACCAATAAAAATATATTACTTTTTCACACTGCATTAAGCATGGAAAAGATAGTTATGACAAAATATCGAATAACTAGGCTTTTCTTAGAACTTATCTCAAAAATGTTACAGACTCTTTCTTGTTTGAACCTATTTTCGCATTCATATAAAACATCTTTAGACCTCACACATTGTAGTCGATATCTGCCTTTTTCTCCTTTTATTGTCTTCTCTCGTTGCCGATTGTATTCTGCTGAATGGAAAAAAAAATGGCGTTGAGCTGGCTGGACAGATGCACATCGTGTGATACCTTGGGCTTTTGAAGGTTCTTTCAGCGGAGAATCAGTAATAAATACAATGAGAGGCCCGGACGAGCAATGAAATGGAGTTATCATGAAAACGGCAGGAGAGCAAAAGACAGGAAGATATAAAAGGGCTATAAATTAAGATATAATCATAACATTTATGTGAATGATGATCATAATGATGATAGATTTACTCATGCTAACGTCTTCATTATGAAATCAAGCAAGCATTTTACTTGTATTATTATTTTATTTCGTTTGTTTCTGGTGCATACTCACTTATTTCCAGGTCCCAACCAGAGACCTAAAGTTAGAGATGGCATCATGATATTTTCCACTGAGCATTTTCTGAGGAAAAATACAATAAACTAAGATCACACATAATTTAAGAGATAAATCCCTTGTTGAGTATAATTTGTCGTACTACTTTAAGGCTTGGGCTACCAGGAATCCCTTCAATGAGTTTATCGGAACATTTTCCAGTCAGTCCGAGGGACAAAACTAAACTGGAATTGTTGATCGTCACATATTTGAAATTTCGATTACAAGGTCCTTGTATTTTAATATGTTTTTGAAGATCGACAAAGATGCATTACAATCTGCAGGGTCTGCCACACTAATAAGAACGCACATTTTGTCTTTCCTTGTTCTGATCGCAATGTCTGGCATACTAGCTTTGATCTGTCTGCGTGTATTTTAAGGTCCCATAAAATTGTCATAGGTCTTATCCCCGTAACCGAGTGTGGATGGTGTTCATACAAACATCTGCAGTTTCCTTTCCGTAAAAACTGTATATTTTCCAATGAAGATATTGGACAAGTTTGTCATGCCGAAATTTTTATTCAATGTGTGCCAATACCGTGCAGCCTGATACAAGATGGTCAATTTTTTTCTGGATATTAATCGCCGAATTCACATTTGGGTTCAATAAAACTTTCCAGTATTTGTGCTTAGTAATTTCCATTTAGCTAGTATTGGCCCTATGCAACAAGAAGAAAACCTTCCGTTTCAGCTTCTAATTCTGCCCTAAATAGCCACTGATGGCTAGGGGTTTGTCTACATCAGATTGTTTGGTTCGGGCAGAATATTGAGTGCGAAACAGTTTATCTTGCCATCGTTTCTGTATTTGGTACATTGCATTTTCATTAGCTTTAATTTTAAATGTTTTTTTCATTGCATTATCTGTATTATGTTTTATATGCATTTCTTCACCCACTTGAAATACTATTTTGAACATTTTAGCTTCCTTTATTATTGAATCTTCTTTTTTTTTTTACACAGATCATCATCCAGTCTTCTGTAGTTTCCAGGTATCTTTGAAGGCCGATAATTGTATTTTCATAAGACAGTTCGAGTTGAACTAATCATATGCCTCCTTCAGATTTGGGCACATACAGGCGATCGACATTGGGCTTGAGATTAAGCATGTAATAGTAAGTTAGAAGCGTTTGGGGTCTATTGGCTTAATATCAGCTAAGGATGTTGAAACTGTATTGAACCACTGGTACAGCCAAGGTATTTATGGTTGATATGTTGTGTTTTTAATTCGACTTGGTATTCAATACCAGACGCACACATCTGTAGTATTACATTTTTTTTACTTTCTCATTCATTTGGGTATGCTGTATTCAATCTCCTTCACTAATCCATAGCTACCTATAGGCGTCTTCTTGTTGCAGTTCCCTAATGTTGGTGACAAAATCTATAACTATTCAGTGTGTTTCTATAATTCTCCCTTTCTGGAATGTGATTTTGCATTTTTATCTAATCCGAATGCCATAACTATGTCGTCACTGAAACATTTTCCTGTATTGAGGAGACACTTCTACTCATTGTCGCCTTTTGAAAAGGTTTTGATATCATCCATGTAGAGTAGGTAATTAAATACATTCATGTTTACACTGTATCCATAGCTATTATTGTTTAATTCGTCCGTAAGGGAGATTAACATCAGAGAGAAGAGAACAGGTGACAAGATTCCTCGACGGATATTGGATATTAAGCGGCAGTGGCTTTTGTGTGATTTAGGTGCAATATTGTTTTCCACATATCCATGATGCCTTTAAGGAAATTGACTATCTCGGAGGAGACTTTGTAAATTTTCAAAGCCATGAGGATCCAAGAGTGTGGGACACTGTCAAAAGATTTACGATAAACTGACCATGCTGTGCTGAGATTTCTACTGCTTTTCCTGCAATTTTCCACGGTCATTTGTTTCATAAATTGTTCATCTTTGCAACCATGTGAACCTTTGTGACAGTCCTTCTGTTCCAAGGGACGAATGTTGTATTCATCGGGAAAGGCGTAAGTATAATACATCAGGACGTGATCAATTTATATATGTCGGACTAACATATTATTAGCCTATAATTTTCGGATTATCTTCATCCCCCTTTTATGGTAGTGGTATGTAATATCTTCGGTGATTTATTCTGGGATTTCATTGGGATTATTAATTAGCACTGATAATGTTTGTGAAAAGATTTTATGTATAGAGCTAAAAATAGGCTTCTTCATTCTTCCTTCTAGTTTAATTCATTCTTCATTGAAGTTATATTCCTTTGGCTGATCTAAATATTCTCCTACGTAACTAGCAATGTTTCAATAGACAATGGCTTTTTCACCCCTATGACTGTTTTTGAAATAACCCTATACATTATTTTAAAGTCCTTTTGGAATATATTATTCTGTCGATACAATCTACAACGCTTTTCATATCGCCTTTGTTCTAATGCCTTTTACTGCAGTTTCTGATTAGCATTACTTTCACTGGTGTAATTTCATTCAGTATTTTAATTTTAGTTCTCCGATTGATCTTCCTGCATTTGCGTGTTGAAAAGTTGATAATATATATATATATATATATATATATATATATATATATATATATATATATATATATATATATATATATATATATAAGTTTTGTCCGTTAACAGTGCTGGCAGTACAGTGTTATATGTTTGCACAATGTATTTATTAGAGTTTGTCATATCAACTTTTGGGAAATGGATTGAGAAATGTTTGTGTGACTAACTCTGTTGAGCATTTGAATGATGTCGTTTTTGGCTTCAGTGATTTCATCTCTGTTGTTTTCAAGAAAATCTATCCTAATGATTTTGTATTCATCTTCAGGGGCATAATCTCAATAACTGCAGTTGTGTATGTTCTTGGTAGATTTTTCAGTATTAATTCATGAGTTATTATTATTATTATTTCGTGTCTCATTCAGTTTGATTTTAACTCATCTTCTGTCATATTCTTATAACAACTCTCACGTTATTATTATTATTTGTGTGATGGGTTATTGTATTTTGGCTTATATTCAGTTTTATATTATCTATTTCTGCATTTGAGAGTACATTGAAAGGTCTCCCTGAGTGAATTGGAAAGCAAGTTTGTTTTGAGATATGATCTTACTCCATTTCCTATCATAATTGCTCCTATTTGCTATGTCTGATCAGTGATGTTCTCTTGTGGATTTTCAATTGGATTAAAAAGGATTTCATACCTTGTTTATTCTCTACGGGAATCCATTTCGTTCACTTTCTTTTTATTGGTTAATTTGACATTGAGTCACTTGGTCCTCTTTTGGGGTTTTATTTCGGGTTTGATGAACAAATGTCTCATAGTTGTTGGAAGAGTTTGTTCTAATGACAGATTGTTCCGACCAATACTGTTTACTCTCTGAAGGGCGCGGCCCTTTTGACCCGTGTGACGACCTATTCTGTATGAGTATTTGCTTGTAAGCATTGAGAATGTTGCTTAATTATGCGCTTTATCCTTGAGCATCAATAGGTAATTTTATTCAAGATTACAACTCTAGGACAACTGTCGGCAAAGAACTAAGAGCTAGTCATTCATATGGATGTGGAAATAGTACTGACTATAATAAGTTTAACTTGGTATAAGTCACTATGAACACTAACAGATGAAAATTCATTTGAATATACACTGGGTGTTATTACGAAACAAAAATTAAAAACTAAATTAAAATAAAATCCAAAAGGCTTAAATTAAATTAAAAAGAAAAGAATAATATAATTTCAAATTAATAGTATAATAGCTCACACAACTTCCAGATAAAAAACAGGCGAATCCAGAGTGACAACTCAAACCAAAAATTAAACGATGAAATTGCTGACGCTAATAAAAATGATAATAATCAAATTTTATACGGTACATCACTTGCACAGATTTTAAATTTGGTATCATTTCTTAACATCCTCAAAATACAGGGCCCTAAAAAGTAAAATTTTCACTTTAAAAAGTTCGTTATAAAGACGGTGGCTTGATAATCTCATATCCATCTATTTCTGGACGGAGGGAAAAGTACATAATCTTCCAATACGATCTTTACTCCAGCGTATGTATATATATATATATATATATATATATATATATATATATATATATATATATATATATATATATATATATATATATATATATATATATATATATATATATACACACACACATATATATATATATATATATATATATATATATATATATATATATATATATATATATATATATATATAGGCACATACATCGACAAAGGCAAATTATGCTTACATAAATAGTGAAATTTTGTTAAGGATAATTCCGCTGGAAGTGTGGGAAAATAAAAAAATAAGACAAAAAAAAAATAAGATAAAAAATTAAAGTGAAACAAAGTGATATAGATTTAAATAAAATATTATTAGAAGAAGAAAAAGAAAATGAATATTGAACGAAATGCGAAAAAAATTATTGTACAATTAATAATAATAATAATAATAATAATAATAATAATAATAATAAGAAGAAGAAGAAGAAGAATAACAATAATGATATGTAGGAAATGGGAATAATTATCAGTTATAAATTAGTATGCATTAAATTTCACAATAAAATTAAATGGAAAATATTAACATATTCCAAATTTGATTTTAATTATGATAATCAATTTTATATTATTAGCTACGAAAACAATAATTATAATTATGAATCTTGTTCTTATTCTTATTTTTATTATTATTGTGTGGGTGTGCTGCATTTCAGTCCAGTGATACTGATGTGCAAATACACGAATCTGATGTTTTTTCTATATTATTATGATGTGATATCATTTAAATTAAGGAAAAAAATGATTAGTATTATTATTAATATTATTATTGCTTTTTTTGTTGTTTTTAATGTTATTGCTTTTATTGTATTGTTCATATTATTGATTCGGTTGTTGTTACAATAGACGAATCTTTTTAAATAAAACAGGCTAAAACAGGATAGGACGTGATTCATACGTATAAATGTTGTATTCTTCCTATATTAAATGTCTCGAAAGATATGGAAAATAATAAGAAACAAGTTACTGAAAATAACGCCACGTCACTCTCTTCGAAATTTGGTCATTCGTTTTCAAAAAGATGCGCATAATTTATAGCTAATGTATAAGTAAATGAAATGGTAACGAAAAACAAATAATAACAATGATTAATAAAAATTAGTATGAGATGGGAAATTTCTGTGTTGAACATATCCATTTGAGTTTTGATCCAGCAAAAACATGTTCGGAAAATGAACGATTTGGAAATTTATACATCATACAAAAATCTTGAAAAAAGTGAGAAAATACAAATTTCGTTTTGGATATACAATGATCAGAATCGATAACTTTAAAATGCTGAGGACGTTCATCGGAAAAGAAGAAGCAACATAAAGTAATAAATTAAACAATGTAGAACATCAACATTAGAATGAATGGAAAATAATCTTGCAAGTATTTTGCGATAAAAGAAATGACAACATTAGATAAAATTTTATGACCAGCGAGGTCATAAAATTATTCTTTAAGTTAACAGAAAAGTTTCTGGAGTATAAATATGTGGGAAAGAATAATGTACTCAGAATAATATCAACTGTAAATGTATTTTGTATATTTCTGAACAAAGAACGTGTAACAAACAACCTAAAAAAAACGCTTTGTATGACAAAATTGCTAAAATGCGTTTGAAAAAAGAAATAACGAGGCAACGAGACACGCTAACATTTATGCGTCTGTCATCTAGGCTATGTAAATATTTGTTAACGCCAAAATATATATTTTTCGAAGATGAAATTCATAGCAACACTGACAGGATGACAAAGAAAATATAAGAAAACTGCAAAACTAGAAGAAAATAGAATAAAACGAATCCTCATGCAAATGAATAGACAAAGAAATATAGATAAGATAAAAAGCAAAATTCAGAATATGAAGCGATACACTATTATTAGTTGCTGAGGACTAATCTGTGAAGTCGAAGTATACATAATAGAAGTTTTTGATTTTACTTTTATTAAGCAACATTTCTTAGAAAATCATAGGCATGCACATAATATTAGACAGATGTAAGCTGATAACACAATAATACTCAAACATACACACAGTAAAAGAGCCAGCAGATGTTGGAGGCCGTCTATATTAAAACGAACAAACCACACTGAACAGAATTACATCCCAAACTAGTCAAAACACATTATATTGCATCTAGACATTGGTTCTGCTGTAATACTTCGGTCTATCGGGTGGTATGACGTCATAAATCCGAATCTTGAACTTACGATCTGTGTCTGCTTGTCTGCAACCGTTAACGTCGCATAGTAATTTTCGATGAAGAAATAACAAAATATCATATTTGTCGATGGATATCTTTGTATCATGTCTGTATAACCATTATGAGGATGGCTCATATGGGACGAAAGCTTAGGAACAAATTAATAAAAAAAATACCGTTATGTTGGACAATATTGCCTTTATTATCATCAGAAATGAAACCAAATATTCAAACATTAGAATCGTAATCAGACATTCATTGTCAGTTATATTTAATATTATGTGTTTATACACACATATATACATATATACACACACCTATTGAATACACACACATATATATATATATATATATATATATATATATATGTGTGTGTGTGTGTGTGTGTGTGTGTGTGTGTGTGTGTTGTGTGTGTGTGTGTGTGTGTGTGTGTGCATGTATAAACACATAATATTAAATATAACTGACAATGAATGTCTGATTACGAGCCGTTCTAATGTTTGAATATTTGGTTTCATTTCTGATGATAATAAAGGCAATATTGTCCAACATAACGGTATTTTTTTCCCTTTGCCTCTTTAGCCAAATTTCCCTGACAATCCGTTTAGGTGAAACCTAGGTAGGTTTGTCTGGCTCACTAGTTTTTTATATATATATATATATGCGTAAATATTGAATGTATATGCGTGTGTATTAACAGATATTCTGTATTCATCTTTATATACTAATATATTTTCACGTATTAACTTAAAGATCAATAAATATATAAACTATAACTTGCATTGAAATCATGAATAGAAATAAACAATATTCATGCGTTATGTAAAGAATACGTTGATATGAGGAAATGTTTGCTTGCATGGACAGAAAGTGTAAGTTATTAATAAAAGGTATAAAGATATATTAATAAAAGTCTCATATAATGGAAATTTATGCATGTGTGTGAGATATGTGATAAGGCATTTGCTTGACAAGGAAATAGTGGCTGTTATTTGGCATCACAGGAAATGGGATTATTCGTTTGTTCACATTAACTCGCTTAGTATTCTGAAGATATTGACACAAGAAATAATGTATAGTTTTCTATAACTTCGGCTGAGACTATGTTAAAGTCAGGAAGAATTTGACGAAATAATCGTCTGATTAAATACAAAAAAACTAATGTAAATGTAATGCCTGTTGCTTTGGTCCAAAGACGTGAAAAAATAATATAGATATTCTTTTGAATTTGATTTCAGTGTTATAAAAATCATTTAATGCCGTTTTGAAATAGATGATATCTTTTCTTCAGTAAATAAAATGGTAATATTAGACGTTTCTTTAAGAGGAAACATTCACACATCGTTTACAGAATAGACTTTTAACAGTTGAAATTTTTGAAATGCATATTTCTACTTTAACATGTTGAATACAGGAAAATAAGAATTTCATATCCAATAAAATTTATCGCGCTTTCCCGTTTTCACGTGTCCTTTATTATTCATAACATTTTGTTTGAAGTAGTGTAAATTCTTATAATCGTCATTTTTCATTATTTGCTCTTTCATATACATGGAATAAGTATTTTCCTTTTTGCTATTTTAGGAAGTTCTCGATTTATGTTTTTTTTTCTTTGGCTACAGTTTCTTTGCTTGTAGAGCTAGTCCATGTAGCTCTTGAGAGGATGGTCCTTGCGAAGATCAGCATGGTTCATTCGCCTGACGTTTATTTTAACCGTTCATCAGAGAACGATATTTCATTTAACTGATAGTTTAGATATTTCTGGTTAACTTGATTATTTCTGTCTTGCGAAAGATATCTTCCGGATATTAGATATAAAAGTGAATGTGTTAATTCTATATCAAACACTTTCAGAATTTTATTTTAAACATGATATACCCTTTATCTTGAACATGAATAAAGAAGAGATGTGTTTAATTGTTTTAATGAGTACACGCTAGATCACAACGCTTTTCAGTTTGGTACCAACATTAATAGAGCACGGGTTGAAGGATCTAGTTTTGCTCAGACAGTACAGTGCTGGCATTTGTAAGTTCGCAGTGACTATACGAGACTTGAAGATCAAGGTCGTTAAGAAAATTCATGTGCAGTTGACAATTCACTTCTGAAAACATTAGTCAAATATAATGTTTTCACTTTTTGATCGAATGTGACTTTGAGAAATAGATTCCTTCCGATAATCGTAATATGATCAATCGCTTCATCCTGACAAAGGACAGAAACATTTCCCCTACGGAATTTACAGCAGCAGAATATTATGGTGACTTACTGGTGGCCCGCCACTTACGTTAAAATTTAGTTTTCTGAACTCTCTCCAGAGTATCAATATAGGGTGAAATGCACATTAAGTAAAATACGAGCGACACTTGCTAATCGATGAGGTTCAGTGGTCTTTAAAGAGAGTGCTCGGACACAAGTTTCTAGGATGACATAGCAAAGACTAGGTAACTTGGAATACGAGACGTTGCCACATCCATAATTATTCAAGCGAAATTTTATTCTTTTGCAAAGATGCAGAAAATGAAAATATTAATTGGCATCCAAAACTTTAGATTTTTACCGTATAGTCATAAGTGATGTCGATGGCAGACACGTATAGATGCTCAGAGTTCTTCTTTTAACAGATTTACATAATTTGCAAGTACATTAATACCGGAATTAATTTTAATTCTAAAATCAGACATTATTTTGTGAAAAAAAAAACGCTAAGTATATTGTTGAAACTTGACTAATGCATGGAATAATAATGCAACACAAAATGTACTTAGAACAAAATGTATTGAAACAAGAAAGTGTACACAATATTTACATATAGTCTTTTGTATATTCCTGGTAAGACCGTTCCTGGAGAATGTGTTGACTGAGTCGCAGTCGGGCAGAGTCTCTGGTTGAATCTCTTGATTCCTCCCTCTCTTCCCGGTACCAACCATATTTATATGGTCGGTACTCCACTATGCAAATTAGGTGGATCCTACCACAACATATATAAGTGTTTAAATGACTCAAATGTGGGACATATCCTACACTTTAAGTATTTTATTTTTATTTTCTCACAGATTCTTTGATAATTAACTTTTATGGATAAACTTTAAGGACCCTTATCTTATATGAATGAGGATTTATTGTATATGCTTAAGTATTATTTAGTGTGACTGGTGCAGCACATAAAATCGGGTTGACGGAACTCTTTGGGAGCCCTTGATGGTTTCGTTAGCATAAATTCATAAAACATCTTGACCGAGAGTTTAAACTAGCTGGCTTTGTTCAGACGGTTGAACATCCTAAAAAACGCTCACTCTCCCAGAAACTGTAACTAAAGTCGGCTAAGCTGCCTTGAATTATAAATCTTAGGTGGGCTCTGTGGGCGTTGAACAAACTCAAATATGCCGGAGCAGGCGCCTGCAACCGGGACGTGCTAACTACCTTAGTAGACGGGCATCATCAGATATGAGTTGATGCGCTATTTTGATTTAATACAACTCCAGTATCATCTTTACTGAATTGCGATGTTCTGTGTTCCTGAATATTGTTATTTCATTACATTCTCATTTCATTGCCTGATGTATTTTTGTTTCGTTTCACATTCAGTGGAACCTTGCATCTCCTTGGCATTATCGTCTAACTTGGAATGAAAAGGCGAAGTAAATAGTTCACATGGTATTATTTGTGTCCCATTATGAATGTCAGTGAGCGCATCTATTTTCGCCTATCGCTATGGACGGGAGTTCTCTCAGGGAGGTTTCGTGCATTGAGCGCTTATTTGGATTTAAGATCGCCCAGGATCTACTAGTGAAGTGGACCCGTGCAGACCATCCATCTCTAAAGATACTGGAAAAGGACTCGGTACAATATATATTTATATATATATATATATATATATATATATATATATATATATATATATATATATATATATATATATATAATAAGTTAGTAGATATATGTTATTCATCGTATAAATAAAATGATATTAAGCTCACATGAATATGTTTTACACAAAGACAAATGGACAAAGAATAGGAATTTTTTTTAAATAGAACTTATTTTAAATTGTTCTGAACATACAGGACTTAAATCCGAAAAGTGCACATACACTTATATAACTTCGGATCAGCAGGTACATACACACATTTGATTAGAAATATATATAAAAAAAATTGCATTATTCACCCTTCCTTTGTATTTGTGAAAGATCTAGTTTTATTTCCTAAAACAAAACTGGCTATAAGATGAAAAAAAATATGTTTGTTGCCAAGGACATTGTTTTCAATTTTCGATTTCCAAACTAATTTCCTGTAAATTCTCCGAATCCAATGCGTTTTAAGCGAAGTCAGTATAAAGCAGCAAAGAAAGAAAAAAATATTGATCGTGAATACTAAAGTGACAAAGAGAAAATGATAAAAAGAAATGATCTATAAATAATACCAACGAAAACAAACAGAAGGCTATCAAGTATATTTTCATCTTTTCTCTTAGATTTTTAATTTAACTTTCTGTAGAATTTATAAATTCAGATTTAGGTTGGTATAAATAACTCAACGGATTATATACATACAATTTAAACATACATACACAAAACAAGTATACATGCAAATATACGCAAAACACACACACACACACACACACACACACACACACACACACACACACATATATATATATATATATATATATATATATATGAAATAGTGCATAGTTTGTCCTTGTGGCAGTAGTAAAAGTGTTTCATCGAGCGGTAAGTAATAAATTTATACATGCATAGATACATACATATATATATATATATATATATATATAATTCATTGAGCCATTTCGTCGAAATCTTATTTCAGCTTTATAGATTTATATTTCTTTTAAGGTTTTGTTTTCTCTTTCTTAATCTGATCAATGTTGTTAGGTGGTATCTCTTTTTGCATAAATTGTCCATACATTCCTTTAGTAAGTCTTTGTAATATGTCAGGAAATGCAATCTAAACTTTCGCATTTTTCACCTTAGAATGGAAAGAATAGATGAAATATATGAATGTAAATTTGCTGCGAATGTCCCCCATATATGCTTTTCAACAAAACTACACTACCTGCAAAATATGACACTGTACATTGTCTACGTTAGATGACAAAGAGATTTTCAAATGGTTCTGCAGACATCAAAGAAAGAAAAGAATAAACTTAAACATATTATGTAGATGTATTGCATTTGTAAAATGTTATACTGCAAAATGCCTTAATAAAATATGTATTGTAATATATCGGTTAGCAAATTAACAACAATTTGGACATAAAGTGAAATGTTCCAAAATAATGTCTCTGAAATATGAACAATTTCTAATTTCATTTTCGATTCTAAGATTAAATTTAATGCCAGTGAATGAAACATATTTCCATGAGATGCTATATCTGCAATTTCCTTAACGAGAAACAATTTATTTTTTTTATTTGATTTTAAGATAATAAATATATACATGCCAGATATTGTTTATCTGTATTGATATATAAATACATTGCAGCAAATATTTTATAAAGCTCTTCCTGATCAGAGTGTGTAATATTTATTTGTTTTATAAAACAGTGTTCTTTTATTAAAAGCATGTACTTGTATTTTCTCTCGTTTGAGCCTTATAATGTTTAGCTTTGAATATTTATGGTTTTGCATGCATCCGTCTATTGTGATGTAAAAACGAGTTGACATCAAATGGTCAAATCCCGTCTATCATACGATTGAATCAGAATAATGATAAATGAGAGTTATTAAACGTATTTATCTTCTGAGTAATGACATATTTCTGCACTTATGTATGAAATAATAAAATGCATTCATAATGTTTTCATCAGGATAACTATTAACAAAATATTAAAAAGAACTTCAAGGGAAATTTCACATCTGTTATAATTTAAATTATGTATATTTATATTTATATTATTTATTTAAAAAATATAAATGAATAAATTGTGTCTGTTTTCTGTTATATCCATATAGATTTTCTTGATTTCTCACTTTACTTATATATTTTTACCTCAAAACCTGCTACATCTTTGTGGATATTTCGCCTTTATATTGCTATCTTAACATCCTGCGTACATTTTCTACCATTTAGCAATGCGGGGGTGCCACAAGCACGTAATGGGTTACAGA
The DNA here is from genome assembly GCA_903632075.3 of Acanthosepion pharaonis. Taxonomy (NCBI): domain Eukaryota; kingdom Metazoa; phylum Mollusca; class Cephalopoda; order Sepiida; family Sepiidae; genus Acanthosepion; species Acanthosepion pharaonis. Next base: position 742,873 of record CAHIKZ030000804.1, read on the forward strand.
GGATTGAGAATAAGACTAAAGAAACGGGTTTGAGGAGAGAATACAGAGAGAGAGAGAGAGAGAGAGAGAGAGAGAGAGAGGGAACCAGCTCAAGGTATCAGAAAATTTCGATTGACATTACATTTGAATATTTGAAGATTATAGTCATCGGGGAAGCAAGTAAGAGGAAGGGAGTTCCATAGACGGGAAGTGCGTGAGAATCTGTTTGAGTAGAATAGACGGTTACACTTAAACGTTTTGACAGTGAAAGGGTGGAACCGAGATACCAGCCTAGTACCTCGCTTAAATTCATTTAGTCCGGGGACCAGTGAATGTACCTGGTCGGAACAGTTGCCGTGAAAATATTTGCTGAAGAGACATATGGAGACCAAGGCATTTCTGTGGGATAGAAATTGTAGATTAGATGCCAGATCAGGACCTAGCATCTTGCATATTCGTCTCTGGATTTTGTCGAGGACCTCGAGAGGTACAGCTGGAACACCAGGCCATATATGACAGCAATATTCCATACAGGTACGGTTGGTTGATTTATAATTTTGAAGGAAGGACTCAGGCGAGAAAAAAACTCTCTGGCACCACATAGAGAACCAACATTCCTTGCGGTAGATGAAGCTGTTGACTAAATATATTTATTCCACCACATGTCGGTGGTGAGTGTGAGACCAACCATACGCAACGAGGCGCTCTGAAGTAGCTGGGAATCAGTCATTGTGGTGGGAGCAGTGAGGGTTTTCCGTGGTGGGTAAAGGAGAGCAGTTTCGTTTTGGAGGCATTAAAGTTTACAGGCCATTTCCTGCGCCAGTCAACCACAGATTGGAATTCTTTTTCGAAATCAGCAGCCAGATAAGTTTTGTTAACGATACCAGATTTAGTATTGAGGCAGGAAGAATTAGTAGTATTTTTTGCGTAGATGCCAACTTGGGAATTGATGATATCGGGAAGGACATTGACGAAGATAAGGAAAAGTGTAGGACCCAAGATAGAGCCTTGGGGAACACGAGCGTTCGTAATAAATGAGTCGGAGTAAAAACCGTTTAGGACGACATCATTTACGGTTTGACAGGAATTATTGTATTATGTCAAATAATCGTTCTGTAATACTGTATCCCTAAAGCTAACGAAGACGGTCAACTTGCCAAACCTTATCAAACGCTTTAGAGATGTCTAGAGCCACGGCTCGAGTTTCTCCATTAATGTTGAGTGCTTCGTATACAAATTCAGTTAAGGCCGTGAGCACGTCAGCGGTAGATCTGGCAAAGCAGAAATCATATTGATTGTTGGAGAGCAGATTATCTGAAGCAGGTGCTTACCCACTTCGGCCTTGATTAAAACCTTGAAGATTTACTGAAAATTAGTAGGAGACTGACAGGACGGAAGATAGGCGGTTCAGAATGGTAACCATAGTTCTGAAAGACAGGCACAACAAATGAATACTTCCAACAGGCTGGAAAGAAAGAGTCGTTGAGGTAGTAGTTGTAAAGTTTAAAGAAGACCGGATCCAGTTTAATTCATTTGTTTTAGTTATCTAGATATGTTACTCAGTAAATGGAATGAAATTACCTCTGCCCACAAATATAACTAAATTATTTAAAGTCGAATGAAACGTGAAGAGATGAAGGAATTATTAAATTTAACCAAAATATTACCAAACTTAGTAGGTATTTATTTTCGCCTTCGGCAGTTTGCGTAAATATACATGGCATATTCCAGTTATTGAGAGATTTATGCGTTGATACAGGCATAGAGGAAAATCGTGCAGAAAGCGAAAAAGGAAATAATTTTTGAACCCAACTCTATAAGTTTTAAATAAATTTGACTACTGAATATCTGTTTCCTTTAGAGATCAAAGAAATGAAGTAGAAAGCATGTAAGAACAAAGTCCCCCCAAGTATTTTGTTTATGATATTTACAACACAACAGAATTAATTGCGTTAATATGATAGAAAAGAATGATAGTCACGTATTTATATTCATTAATGAATGCATGTAGTTTTTCAGCAGCCGGCAAACGAGTGCTGTGTTGATACTACCGATAACATATTTGTTACCATATCTCCGTTCGTATGCTTCAAAGTGTTGCTTAATTTACTTTGGAATCTCGAGGTTATTGCAAGTTCCTCGATAAAATATGTGGAGAATTGACTAGTTAATTAGAGGAAAGGTGTGAGTAATCGGCTTGTTCACAACCCTGGGCAAATGTATAAGGAAAAACAGAAAATTATTGAGTGTTTTTCTGTTTTTAATGGGGTAACACAAAAGCTCACAAGTGGTCGAGGCTGCTGAACGATGTTTTCTTTTATACAGTTTCCATATGTAGATTCATTGCCATCTAAATATAAGTGTCACAACATTATCTAGCTCATACCTAAGAGAAAACAACTGCATTTTAACTATCGTAGTGAATTTGTGTCAATATAAAATGTAATCAATACTGCCGGAACGCAACTCCGCTAAGCGATCGAAGGTTTCAAATCCGGTAACCGTTGCTCTACACACGCAAACAAGTAACCTGTCGAAATAAAATGTATTTTCAGGATGTTAGGCCTCAGAAGCGCGATATTCAATATTCAATTCGAATTCGTCTAATGTATTGAAATATTGTCAAGCTTACTACGATATCTTTCTTGGCTAAACTACAACACTATTATATCGAAAACTCTTATTAAATTACATTTTCACTCTTTCTGTACCTCGATTGTATAAAGTCTTTATATATGCACTTAAATGTAATTAGTTATTTATTTGGCTGCAAGCCATCGTGAATATAACAAGAGCAGAAAAAATGCTTGCTGAGAGGGAAAAAAAAAGCATCTCAAATATTTACATGTTATTACCGGTGGTAAACATTTAGTGCCCTAGATATTAACATAGAATTTAATATTCATAAATGTAAATAATATTTTCATGTAAGAATGCATTTTGAGATGTAATAATTACTACGCTTCTTCATCAGATTTAGAACAAGCCTTTCTCAGATGCAAAATATTATGTAAAATATGAATAAGCTAAAAATTGATCAAAATAGAATAACAACATATTTATCTACGGTTTCAGAAGTATATAGTGAATTCAAGAAATTGTCCAGGATTTTTTTCCGTTTATCTCAAGGACATTATTTTCAAGAAATATATTTGTTGAAAGTGATGTTTGTCTTGTGAATATTACATTAAATTATAGAAGATATACTCGTTGTATTCTTTATTATATAGAAGGAACAGAACAGTAGACATATGACCTAAACTAATTTAATAACACTATCATCGATAGTGAAATACTGTCTTTCAATTGATCGTATTATTGCGCACATATTGGCGTTATGCGGGGTGTTTTTTGAAACTTAGTATCAAATTTAATGCATCCAGCTAGACGAACAACATTACTGTGATAATGTGCAAACTATTCAAGGACCGGCGCTATCCACAACATCAACAGTGCTCGATTAACTTGCACTTGAGGTCGATTGTGTCATGCAAAATGAAAACTTAACTCTCACACAAATTTCTATAATATTTAGTATGTTTGCCCGGAACATTTCACATGGTGAATGAAATTAATTTTCAAAGTCTTCTAAAATATTTTGGGCATGCCCATCAGAGAAAATTTCACAATTATGTAGGAGGAACAATTTGTATATTTCGGTTTAAATTCTCTCTCTCTCTCTCTCTCTCTATATATATATATATATATATATATATATATATATATATATATATATATATATATAAGTATGATTGAAAGAAATATTAAAATAAACCTCTCTAAACTCAACCATGTCTCTCCCACCATTCCTCCCTACTCTCTCTGTTAAATTACATAAATTGATGCTACCCGTCGAAAGTGTGATTTTTCATTTCATCTTTCATTTCATTTTTGGATATGTTATCTGATGATCCAGCGTCTCTTAAAAGGACTCTGGTGAAATAAATTATTATAATGGAACCTTAAAGTGGTTTGTTTTTCTTTAAATTATTAGCTCTGGATTTACATTGAGATCTCAGGACTTCATTCTCCTTGGGACTGCCCATACGGATTACCAGGTTTTTCATAACTTAAATATATATATGTGTGTGTGTGTGTGCGTGCGTTGAATTTAATAACTTATATTTAGGCAGCAGGTAATGTTACTCTTTTCAAACAACGTTTCTTCATTTCCACCCAAGCACATTAGTTGGAAACAACTGAATGAAAGCAAGAGGTGTGCTATTATTTTCGAGTGTTCCATTAGTCTGCATCAGGGAAGAGGCTTCAAATTTGCCTGAAAAATATAAAAATATAGGAATTACTCAGTCAGGATTTTTACGTTCTGTTGTTAATATAGCATGCAGTAATATCACATCGTTGATGACATGAATGGATTGAACTTATCCGATATTTATATATATACAAATATATATATATATATATATATATATATATATATATATATATATATATATATGTGTGTGTGTGTGTGTGTGTGTGTGTGTGTGTGTGTGAGGATTATAATAATGAGAAAGGCCTGTTAGATTTATAATCCCGTGTTCTTATTAATTATTTTTATTTTCAAAAAACAGTATTCAGTAGAGCGTAAACTTTATAAATTTTCTAATTTAAAAATATGGGTCAATCGCTACACACGAATTACAATGTTTCAAAAACAATGACTAAACTTTAGATTTAATTATAGAATTAAATTTACATTCTCTATCTCTGATTAATTTTCAAGCGATTTCTGGAATACATTTATTTGAAAATTACTTTGTTTATAAGCACAAACACTCTTGATATTATTAGTAGACAAGGTTTCGGGAACTTCATACCATTATTAATAAGGTGTAGTAGGGTATTCAGTTCCATCAGCAACCTCTGCATAAAGTATTACCTACTTTCAAGATTAGATCATGTTAAGGTATGGTAGGTGGCCTGTTCAACAAAAGATGACATCAATTTTCCTTGTGTAGTCTGTTTTTTTTTTAAATTTATTGACATAGATGTTTGGCATATTTATTTTGCTGTTTACCTATTATTTTATTAAAAATATTTTTTCAAATGATTCATTTGTATATGAGTAGTCGTATTTTTATGTTTAAAATCTATTCCCTCAATTTTAAAGTATAATCTCTACTTTTAATAACTAATAAACTATAAATGCTTTTTACAATAAATAAATATAGAATTCACTTATGATTTAAAAAATTATTATTCACAGATCAAGTTTAAATATGTATGTTTCATTTTCGTCTTTTGACCATATTTAATTATCATTTGAAATATATATATATATATATATATATATATATATATATATATATATATATATATATATATATATATATATATATATATATATGCGTCTCTGTGTGTGTCGTTTCTAACAGAAACTTAAATATTTTCTTCTTTATCAATGTCAACTTGTAAATGTATCATATAAGTTCCTTAGAAAGATCGATGAGTTTGTTTGAAACACATTATCTTCAGTTCTTTCCAAAAAGGCGTACCTTGCATCTGTGTCGGCGAGGAAATCGTCTACAATTTTTTTTGACGTGCGCACAGTTTTTGTCGTTTCCATTTATGACAATACAATTCTAAAAAGCATGAGGCCATTGTGAGCATGTGTACTGGAAGAATACAATTTCCTATGACATTACGACATGTTACCATACACGAAATTATAAACTTAAATCTATTTTTCTCAAAAGTGCTGAGTCGCGCGCACGCACGCACGCACGCACGCAAACATGCCTCAATATATATATATATATATATATATATATATATATATATATATATATATATATATATATATATGGGTGCAACTACAACTAAGTTTCCTTGAAAAACCTGGCAAGATGCAGTTCTGGAGATCTATATAGTTCATTAGAAATTATGTAAAATCTTAACCAATGTTACTATTCTGCAGTTTTCCATTAACAATATCTGAGAGGAATATTAAAAGACGATGTCCAAAAAGCAGTGCAAAGTAAAAAGTTTAATATATATATATATATGTATATATATATATATATATGTGTGTGTGTGTGTGTGTGTGTGTGTGTGTGTGTGTGTGTGTGTGTGTGTAGGTGAATCAAGCCGCTTCTCGACTTGACGGTCGAACTCTCTGCTTTTGAGCAGAAAGGAACCCGGACGAGGTTCCGCCGAAGGGCAGAATCTCGTTCGGGGTGAATGACCTACCCAATCTCGTTTTTACGAGTTCTACGGGCATTTTTTGGCTGAGCCTACGGGCTCAGGAAACCCACGATAAAAACGACCTTGTGTCACATGCAACCCTCGTGGGGGTGTGGCTAGATACCGAATCAAATAACTAGGTATTAGCAACTGTATATTCAGGCTATTGTGCAGGGAAACAAATATTTTTTTACCAAATATGCCTGAAGGTGCAAATATGACAGTGATCGATGTGGTTAAGCAGAACTGATATATATATTTTATATATTATTATATATTTATATATATATATATATTACAATTGCCATCTTATACGATTAGGTCTTGTCCACAGAATTCATCTGGGAATTAAACTATATTGTCGACATGGAAAAAATCCCTTACTCTAAAGGTAATTTACATTAACCAGAAAAAAGGCTTAGACAGAAGCGTCTTTTTAAATTTGGATTTTTTTAATGTAACTATCACAAAAACATTTCGATTTCATTTTTGCCTTGAAAAAATCGGAAGACGAAACGCGTCGGCAAAATCTAACTTTTTTTTTCCAGTTGTATTTTTTGCCAATCTGTCTTGTCCACAGAATTGATCTGGGAATTCAACTATATTGTCGACATGGTATATATATATATATATATATATATATATATATATATATATATATATATATATATATATAGTCATTCACAGGCAGACTGCTAATTTTGCTGTCATCTATGTTATTGGAAACAATTCCTGTTATGATTTTGAGGTCATTGTCTTGTTGGAACGTACAGTTTTGCCCCGAAGTCAACTTTTATGCACTTAACATTATATTATTTTAAAGAATAGCTAAAAACTTCTATTTATCCCTGATACTAAGTACTCTCATTAGATTATCCTGGTCCAGAAGCAGTAAAACATCCTCAGATCAAAATTCTCTCACCACCGTGCTTCATTGTAGGGGAGAATGTTTTTTAGATTCTTCCATTTTCTGACATATTTAACGAGATTTCATGAGATCAAATAATTCTAGTTTTGTTTCATCTGATCATAAAGTAGAGTTCATATATTTACTTCCATGGTGTAGCTGGCTTCTAGCATAATTTAAGCTTAATTTTACATGTTTAGCCTTAAGCAAAAAATATTTCCTTGGGCGTCAATTTCGAACTCCTGATCGCTGAAACTATCTCGTAACTTTCTTCGTCGATACATTCAATTTTGATGTCTTGGCATCACTAAGAATGTCCTTTGTCGTTGAGTGAGGATTCTTCAAGACACCGCTAATAATTGTGCCTTCCATTGTCTCAGAAATTAACCTTTTCCCTGTCAGTCTTTAATTTATTCTCAATGCAATGTATCTCGGTGTAATTCTTGATAATGCAATGAAGAATTTCCAATCTAGGGACATCTAAACGTTTGGTAAGTGTTGTATATCCATCACCATGTATGTACGTATCAAAATCCGGAGCTTCTTTTCAAGTTCAGCCGCCATCACCATGGTTGCCGAACGAATAATGTATCTTTGTTTGTGGCGCTGTCAAATTGTCTTATTCATTAGCTTTTAAAATATTATACAATCAGGCTAGTACTATTTTGTTCAAAGTGTGTTTGTATTAAATGTCAAATTCAGAAAAAAACAAAATTACATAGATCAGATTTAACTCATAATTTCCCTAATGTTGGACTGCACCAATGTTTACAATAATCTATATCAATGAATATAATAGATTAAATTATTATTATTCATAACTAGATATGGAATCACTTTTTATGATTAGTAGTTAGAAATATCATCATTTCCCTAGAAAATATTGAGTGGGGTGTAAAATTCAGTTCACAAGTCAGTGTTTGTATTTGTGTGTATATATATATATATATATATATATATATATATATATATATATATATATATATATATATATATATATCTCAAGGAATTCGCAAAATATAGATACATAAATATAGATAAATATAGCTTGGATTTTCCTATACAATGATAACTGTTCAATCTCTTGTTTAATGTTGATCATTTAATTTATTGCATTAGCAAAAAATACGGTTTTGTTGAAAAATAATTGCGGAAAACGAACATTTCGTTCAGCTAATGGTCTTAAATATGTATCTACCAGTGATGAAGTGTCCACGCAGTTGCGATAATTTAGTCATATACGGACTACCGTAAAATTTCGTCTCTTACTATTTGTTTCTGAACATCTCTTGAAGCTGCAAATTCAACTGGTGCGTAAGAAAATGAGACCTCCACCTCGCAAAAAGTTGTTTTTCACTGCTTTTTAAGAAAAAACGTAAGTAATTTTGGTTTAATCTTGTTAGCAATTCATCAAATTAACTGTTTCTGTTTTTAACGAAATGTAGACATTTTTGTATTAAATTTTAGAAATATGTTTAAATGTTTCTTATCGATTGATGACAGGTGTCAAAAATTGCGTTGATTAATGAGTGGAAATATGAAAATTCGTAATGTTGATGTAAAATCTCAAAATTATGAAATGTCGATTTGTTTTCAAAGAACCAGGTTCTCTACGCTATATACGTCAAAATTTCGTGAATGCATGTCCTACACCCAATTTATTTCATTTTAAATTTATAGAAGAAAAGGATATCTTTCCTATTTTATGAAGTAATACACATGCGTTTTCTTTTCATGCACTCAATTATTCCAATTGCAAATATATTTTTTTAAAATTAAATCCATTTTACTTTTCAAGAAGCTTAGGGATTTCGCGTCTGTTTTCAATAAATGTAAAACTGAGTTACGTTAAGTTTCGTGAGAAATAATCCCATATATCTTTCCATTTTCATTATTTATCTATTCTTTTGCTATTGAATGGTGCGCGAGGAACAGATAGATAAAAGAGAAAAACGTAATATATATAGTATAGTAATGCATATAGAGTGGCAAACACAATCCCATCAGTGAGTATGGATTAAACTTTGAAATCCATTTTACTTTTTACCTACCAAGAACATATTTCGTTTCGGATGAAACTATTACAACTCTTTATTATATGCCTTAATCATCTTATTCAAGAGTGAATACTTTGTCATTATATAAAAATATATATTTAATTATATTTTTATTGCTCCATAAATACCTACCCAATATATATAAATATCTATGTATGTGTGTGTGTGTGTGTGATTGTGTGTACTAGGAATAACCAAAAAGAAAGGTATCAATATTTACTAATCCAATATGTTTAATACTATATAAATTAATTTTTGTGAATATCGAGATAGCACTAGCACGCTATATTTTCGCATCGTCACTACAGTGGTTGATGCATCAATCCCATCAGACGAGGAGTCAACTAAAATACAATCCTCGAAGAACTTGTCATGAACCACCGGAAGCTAAACTTCCATTTCGTAAATATAAAATCTACTTGTAAATAATCATCCTAATCCTATGAAGATGACAATCTATTTTAGGCAAGTTTAGTTTCATATCCTGTGAGCAATATATATGCTGTAGTCAATAAACATTATAATATGCAACATACCGAAAATTGGTGTTAAATGATGATGCAAAGTGTGCGCTTCTCATCCATTCTAACCGCCGTAAGGTTGAGTTAAACAATTGATAAATTTATTTAATCTTTTCCTCGAAAGTGAAAAAAAATGTTTTCGCAAATATGTTACTGAAGGAAAACATGCATAAACATATATAACTCGGCGTAAAACCTGCCAGAAAACTGAATCCAGCAGTATGATTATAGTCTTTCTCCCCAACTATCTTATTAATTTGCGTTCAAGATCACAATGATATGGTAAATAATATATATCCGACTATGTCTTTATATCTCCATCTATCTATCTATCTATCTATCTATCTATCTATCTATCTATCTATCTATCTATATATATATATATATATATATATATATATATATATGAATAAAAATGACAATAGGAAAACTGGTAATAGGAAAAATGGTTGAATTTATTTCTATGTATGACTAGTGCATTAGCTAAGTTGTTTTTGTAATGTCTCTTTTGTGCTCATAATTGCGTTTTTCCAAACTTCTACTTGTTTCTCCAATATATAGGGAGGAACAGTTTTGGCAATTTATTTTATAAATGCCTGCTTCAGAAATATTAGCGCTATAAGTGTTTGAAGATCTTAGTATATCCATAATGGTTTTGGAAGTGTTTGTGACTATTTCAAGATTATTTAGATGGGATAGGTTATTCTGGATCGTGGACGTGACAGAATTGATCGGTAGTATTATGTATCTCTTTCCATGTGATATACTATTGAGGATTATGTTATTAGTTATGTTTCGTTTGTATATTCTGTATGCCTTTCTTCTTGCATTGTGGATGAAATGATATGGGCATTGTAGGTTTTTGAATGTGTTTTCTATGTATGTTTCTTCTTTAAATAAATATTCTTAATGCTCTTAGATAGAAACCTATAATAATTCCAGATTTAATTTTTGAAGTAGAAACTGATCAGATCATTTTTGTTTGTAGCCTTTTTGTAAACGTCAAAATTGAGTTCGTTATTATTTCTAATTAACAAAATATCCAGGAACGGAAGAGTTTAGTTGGTTTCACATTGGACGAAACGCGTCAGCAATTACCACTTTTCCTATTGTCATTTTTATTCATAAATATTGTCTTCTCTACTGGTTAAATCGTAGAATTTTTTCATATATATATATATATATATATATATATATATATATATATATATATATATATATATATATATATATGATATACATATATATATATATATTCTCAATGATATATATATATATATATATATATATATATATATTCTCCATGATATATATATATATTCTCCATGATATATATATATATATTCTCCATGATATATATATATAGATAGATAGATAGATACACACACAGACACACACACACACACACACACACACACACACACATATATATATATATATATATATATATATATATATATATATATATATATATATATATATATATATATAGTCTCCATGAATAATTATGATATTGATTTTTACGTCTCTAGAAAGGTCTTCTGATAATAGTATCTAATATGATGAAATTAGTTTTCCATCTGATGTTTACGTTTTTTTAAACATTTTAGTCACTAATGATTATTTAATATTATTTGTATGCTGAAATTAAGCGATCACGGGCCTCCCTTTATAACATTTCTTTATTATAGATCTTATATAAGAATAAAGTGTCGCTGCCGCCATTGAGTTTGAACATCGATAGCCAATGAAAAAACACAGACGATCCCTTTATTGAATTAAGTAGAATACCTGACCATAGAGAAAACACATGATCAGTATGTCGAGTGATGTCTAAAGGATTACTCTTTCTTGTTTATCCTCTATTTCTCTTAGGATCGCTGTTCTCTACTCTATTCACTATACTATTTCTCTATTCGGATCATTCGAGCGAGTATTATCGAGCAAGTGCCATTAGTTCGTGTGCTATCCGATGGCGTCTTAAACCTATATTCTTCAACGGTGTATTATATTTGTACATGCAATTACAAATTCTCTACTACAACGAGCATTACGAAAGTGACACCGATTATTGGTTTTCATCCCAAAAGAGATAACGCGTGTTCGTTGACATCGCAAAAATACGTTAATTGATATGAGTTTGTAGAAAGAAAATTATGTCGTGTCCTTTTGATTCTCGTATATTCAGAATTCAGATTTTACGTTACCCTAGACTGACTTACAAAGGTTTCTAATAATCCAGTCTACTCTTTTGTATAACGAATAGAGAGTCGAAGAAATACATTCAAACCTTTTCCAATGATAATAATATGAAATTTTTACGAAACCGACTGAAGGGAAAATTGATCATATTTTAAAAAACTTAATTTTGTTCACGCCCAATAACTGTTACCTTGACATGATAGTCTCTTTTTCATACTTGTAAACTTCTTTAACTCGATTAAGTGGATTTTACCATTGCTAATTTTTGCTAATTTTTATTCCATCATATCATGAGTTTTCGATATGCATTTTAGAACCTACGGACTTTCTATATTCGCTGGGTATTCATTTGTCATCGTGTCTAACAACAGACAAATTTGCCATAGATTAATTCTTAGATAGACTAGTGCATATTTAGTACTGATTAGTGAAGGAATTATTCATGTGTATATTTCTACAATAAATAACCGAGTTGAGTGGATATATCAGAAAATATAGCATCTTTTCTAGGAATTTTTCCTTTCCGTATTTGTTTTGTCTTTTTCTTCACAATTTTTCAACTTCTTGTCAGTTTTTCTTACTATCATTGCTGCTATTATTATTATTTACACAAATTTACATTGCATATTTATATTAAACATTTGACTGAAGTTTAGTTTTCTGTCCTAGGTTAGGGTAAAATGAAATTGCATTTATTGCAATTACATTCCTCCCCTTCCAGACTACAAAATCCGAACGATTATCTCTGCTAATATTGATCTTCTGTCGCAGCACTCCGAATATACAAGGGGATCAAATCTTCATACAGAAATGGCACAATATATAAATATGGACAAGAGACTGTCAGAATAAGTGTGTATCACACTGAGCCTCAAGATAGAGAGACATACTTATTGATCCTGTGTGTCAAATTCAAGCAAGCGAAAGTCCATGTCACTACACGATCAATTCCGTCACAAGGAATTCTCCAGACACCATCGTTCTTACGGTGAATCATTTTTCTCCACAGAACTTGATTCTGAGAAACTATCACAAGTAAGTATGTATACACATATAAAATGTACAAGAATATGTGAATGTAATCGCTGGAACGGATTTTTGCTGGAATGTCCTGGCAAATGGTTATCTAAGTGGATCTTTATATTATATTAGCTGAAATACCGCAAGTTGTTTCAACCATGATATAACGAATTTCAGCTCGCTGACCGCTGAGTAGATATCAATTCAAAGTTTATCCAACCCTCATAATACGTTGATAATATCCTTAACTTTTTAATTACTAAAACCTATAATTAGATCAAAGATATATTTTCCATTTGAAAATCTAAAGATATTGTAAAAGGAAATAGCAGAAATCGATATTCAATAAGAAACAGATCATTTCAGGCGGCATTTAATTTCTGAACAAGGCAAACTTGTAAAAATTGATGTATGTATGCAGGTGATGCATTGATACATTGGTAATACAATTTCCCATTTGGGATACAACGTATAAAGTAGAAATGTCAAAAGGATGTTGGAATTGTATTACTCAAATCAGCAGATATCATAATATACAATATCAAACAAAATAACGATGGCTGCCAATATAGGTGTTCGTGACTTTATAATCCATGTGATGTCAGCCTATGCCAAAAAAAAGTGTTGATCCCGAAAGTGAAAAAAATCCACCGAAGTTTAACTAAACAATATTTACGTGAAAAAATGTGGATTTATGGAGATTTTATGTAATGTCACATATTTTCTTCTACTGGAAGAAATTTTACCATTTTAAATTAAAGTCTCAAATAGGTATGGAGAACTATTGTTAAATTTGTTATTTTAAAACATACACCGCCATAAACACATTGGTTTACCATCCCATTAAACTAACTATCAGATGAAAAATATCCCAAATATTATTGAATTGAACGCGTTTTAAGGAAATATCTGGCACAGGAAAGAGAAAATAATAACTAAATTTGTATCTGATCATGATGGAGAACTATTGTTAAATTTGTTATTTTAAAACATACACCGCCATAAACACATTGGTTTACCATCCCATTAAACTAACTATCAGATGAAAAAATATCCCAAATATTATTGAATTGAACGCGTTTTAAGGAAATATCTGGCACAGGAAAGAGAAAATAATAACTAAATTTGTATCTGATCATATAATTCCTGTAATAAAACTGACAAAAATGTCAAAAGAATATCACGCTTCAACTCACACAAACAGTGATTTCTAATATAGAATACAATCCATTAAAATAAATATATAAAGTGTAACATTCTTTGATGAGTTTAAGTTCGAACCGATTAATCTAAAGCTGAGCCGAAATAACATGAATAATCAAATAATATAATCGTATATTCTTAGGTTGAAATAAGTGAGACTTCCAAAATAACGTAGTATGACAATTCTGAGATGGAAATACTGAGAGAAGAAAGAAACAAAATGAAGAGAAGAAATGGAATGTAGGTGTTTAGATATTTAACACAGGAAAAATATGAAGTCAATGATGTGAGAAAGCTATAGTTTCAAAATATTTGAAAGCCGGTAATGAAGAAAGACATCATAGATTATATGTAGACGTTTGTTGGGAGAGGATAGAAAACCGCCATAATATTGTACAACGAAAATTTAAAAGAAAACATGAACAGAATGCATTACAAACCAAAAAAACACTGAGCTAAAAGCACTAGAAAAAATAGAATATACTCCATTATACATTTGAACATTATCAAAACTGTCTGCACACGTAAACAGCAAACGATTTGTTGATGAGGAAATCTAGGTAGTTGCGAAAAATTAAAAAGAAAAAAAATAATGTATCAGCTGATAGTTGAACATTTGAAAATAGTGTGCCTACACCTGTTATTACAAGAAAATGTTCTCAGTTACAAGAAGAAAATTTGGAATCAGAAGCGCACTAGAAACAAATGAGGTATATCGTGCATTAAAAGCCCTAGGGAAACAGAGAAAAAGTATGCCTCAAGATATCCACACGTGCAGAGGTATCCCAATGGTACACCCAATATATAATTCATGTCACTAAATGTATATTGACTGATACACGAGTACTCGTCATTATGCAATTAAATTGATAGCTGCAGGCCGTATACAAACAAAAATGTTGGTGTACACTGAGTGAGTTTGCATTACAAACCAAAAAAACACTGAGCTAAAAGCACTAGAAAAAATAGAATGTGGCACCATTTACGAGGCAGAGAAAGGAAAAGAAAGAAGTCAGAAAGAAAGGCGAGACGAATCGTGGGTGATCAGCAGAACACACACACGGCTAAGAGACAATGAATATATTGATAAGTAACCATGGCGAAAGGGTGTCATTACAATGACAGGGAAATTCTGGGTAAGAAGAAAGGGAAAAAAAGAAAGAAACAGATGTGTTTTGATAACGGCTGTGTTATCTAGGAGTACGTAAACAAAACGGCTGGTCGGCTGGCCAACGAAAAATTCAATTGAAAACGTTAATTTTGATAATTGACAAAACACAGGTGTAACTACAGGACTTTGGGTAGATATGAAAAATTAAAAGCCACACAAGCATTGTCTGCTGACCGATTTTTTTCGACGAAACAACTTTGGCCTGCGATAATAAAATTATGTTATCAGAAATATGTACCGAAGAAAAATGAATGGGGACCCAGAAGTGTTTTTTCTTCTTCCTTGGAGGCGACAGACTGACTGAAACTTTAGAGATATTTCTTATTTGAAGCCGTGTTAAGAAGACCACCCATTTTGATAATTAGCGATAAAATACCTGATAAAAACCACGTGTAGAACAAGAGTTGTAATATTGCCCGTTTGCGGCTAGAAAAATGATAACGGCGATTAAAGCGGAAGAAAAGGGAAAGAGAAGAGATAATTTTTTTTAGTTATGCAAGATATGTTTTTTTTCCCCGAAAGAAAGCCGCGGATTGTCCACGCCCGACTAAGACATCATTGGTCAAGTGGTGATCACGTGACGCACGAAGGAGGCGGAAAGATACCCGACTAAGACCTCATTGGTCGAGTGGGGATCACGTGACGCACGAAGGAGGCTGTCGACGCCTCATCCAGAGTATAAGTATGAGAAGCTGCTACGAAGAAGTGGGGAGGGCAGTTCACGCCCTCTGAAGTATGGTGAGAAAGTGGGAGTAAGGAAAGGTTCCCAAAAATTGAAAAGAGTGGAAAATCCCTAACCAGAAATAAAAGAGATGGATATGTATTTAGAATTATCGAGGAACCCCCCCCCCCCGCTACGCCGACAGACCCACCCCGGTTTTGGTCGGCGTCAATAAAAGCGAGGCCCCAACAGGCAGAATTCAGAGAGTTCGGGCTCCAGCGGAGAGTTGAGTTGGAGTTGCAGCAGAGAAGCTCGAAGCTCGCAGTTGGAGCCGCCTCGCAGATAGCTGACCAAGATTCACACAAATTCCGGACTCCTCTTCAACCCAAGAACAATTATTTTGAAGAGCGACTTAGATCCAGACCACCGAAATAAGTTTTTCGACTTTCGTCCAAAGACACACCGAAACACCAATTTCTTAGAGAGCAAACATCTTGAAGCGTTAAAACTTGCCTAACGGAAAACGACGTGTCACAATCCACAGAACGGGTCGGGAGATAGATGCAGACCTATGTATCGAACAACTAGACATAAAATTTGTTACCTTTTTCTTTGATACTTGAACTTTTTGAGTTTTCATTTTATTTTCTTTTATGCATATTTGTGTAGGATCACCCCCGTTGAACTCAGTTTGCATTACGGCCCCAACCACTGTTTGATCTCGTCTGCCTAAGATCAATTCGCAACGTGGGTAGGCGGACTGGAGATCAATGCAGTTACCTTGGTAACCAGGCGTTGGAAGCGAATTGGGAACGACGAGGCTGATATCAAATCTAACCAGATTCCCACCCGAATCACCAAAAGGTTAGAACGTCACATTTGGGTGCCGCGACCGATACCAAGCCAGTTGGTCGTCACAGGACGAGACAACACGACTGACGCGACATGCGGACGTCACGTTTGGAGCAGCGACACCCGAACGGAGCAGCGAGGAGCGAACAGCTGGCGCCGCGTCGAGGACGTCACAATTGGTGCTGTTTGGGGACGTCACACCTGGCGCCGTGGTAGATCAGGATAGAACGTCACAGTCGGCGCTGCGACCGGGGGACGACGTCACAAGAATATACTCCATTATACATTTGAACATTATCAAAACTGTCTGCACACGTAAACAGCAAGCGATCTGTTGATGAGGAAATCTAGGTAGTTGCGAAAAATTAAGAAGAAAAAATAATGTATCAGCTGATAGTTGAACATTTGAAAATAGTGTGCCTACACCTGTTATTACAAGAAAATGTTCTCAGTTACAAGAAGAAAAGTTGGAATCAGAACCGCAGAAGAAACAAATGAGGTATATCGTGCATTAAATGCCCTAGGGAAACAGAGAAAAAGTATGCCTCAAGATATCCACACGTGCAGAGGTATCCCAATGGTCCACCCAATATATAATCCATGTCACTAAATGTATATTGACTGATACACGAGTACTCGTCATTATGCAATTAAATTGATAGCTGCAGGCCGTATACAAACAAAAATGTTGGTGTACACTGAGTGAGAGTTTCCGTTCAGAAATTGATGCTAAAAATATTGTCTTATCATTCTAAAGGATGGTAATATTCCAGGAACCATTAAATTCAGTATCGTAGAACCATCCTTGAAGCGCCTATCTGTGTTGTAACCTTGTTCTGGCTGACCTACCAAAAGGAATGAAATGTACAGATATGGCCTTGATATAAGTATGAATGAGGCACGTCTGAAATAGTGATCAAAGTCCATAGATCTCAAATCATCAGTGGATGTACTGCGTACACACACAAGCCGCGCGAACACAAACAAAACACACACAATATATATATATATATATATATATATATATATATATATATATATATATATATATATATATATATATATATATATCGTGTCCTGTATCGTATGCTAAATTAAACAAAGAATTTATCTATAGGAATTTATCTATAGGAAAAGGATAAAATACGACATATATTTTTTTTATTTTTAATACAACATATATCATTTATATTTGTTTGTTAATTAAGCAGTATTCCTATGGGGAACCTCATTCGATCTGACATGACTTGGGATTTGTTCGAAGTACTTTGTGGCTGAGTTGTCAGGCACACCAGATACAATGACGTTTCGCCATAGGAGATACAGTTTCGAATCCAGCCGGAGGACGCTTTTTTTTCTGACAAGTTTTCTCTAACATTCAGACCGGGAGAAGTAGTTGAATAAAAAATACGGCTTTTATTAGATATGTTACGTTTAAAAAAATGAATTTACAATAACAACAGGTTGGATTAAATCCATTCACTAAAAATAAATTATCTTTGAGATTATATTCAGTTTTATCAATTAAATACATATGCTAGTATTGTGACAAGTGTAACAATATCCTTTATCAATTTATGCAATTATTGACCTTATTGAAATCAATATAAACAGACAAAAGTTTAGTAAAATATAAACATAGTTTGCCCATAACATAGAGCTCTCTCTATCCAATCATTGATTTTCTGTTCTTTTAAGCATTACGAATTCGTTTCTAAATACGAAATGTTTCCTTAATGAACCATAAGTTCGGAAGATACCACATATTGGCGCTTGGATGCATATTATGCTCTTAATCAAGAAAACCAGAGATCTAAACTACAGACTGCTCAATACACAGTTTGAGATATTCTAGAGCATAGCCTACTACACTGACTCTCAATAGTGTAATATCGCCTCACATAGAGTCTGCATCTGTCAATATATTCTTTTTACATATTTTCCATTCAAAGACGATCGTTAAAACTGGTCACATTGTCAGATATCGGCTGTCATTTTCAGTTATTGTTGAAACGTTAAACAGGGCACAGTATCTTTACATCCCTACATCGATGTAGAAAGACAAGATTTTGCTGACATCAAAATATTAAATTGTACATTGACAAGCTCCATATATTTCACAAATGTATTATGGAATAAGTGGTAGCCATAAAGAAAATATCCGTCTCCTTTAAATAGAGAGTGGCATTTCAAAATATTTCATTGTGGAATACTAAAAATATGATGTGACGCAGAATTCAAATCAGTGTTTATTAAAAATCAGTGTTGATAATCAGTTATTACGATGAACGAGTTTTGGCTTGAGTATCTTGATTTACATTTTACTATTCGTTTACCAACTATTTATATGAATGATTGTATATATATATATATATATATATATATATATATATATATATATATATAGATAGATAGATAGATAGATAGATAGATAGATAGATAGATAGATAAAGACATAGATCCTATAGATGCCTATAAAATAAGCCGAATACCAAATCAAGCAATTTTAAGATATCGCTAGACACGTCTATCATATCACAATAAAATAGACTTTTATAATACCACAGTGCTTCAGCCAAACACGAGGCGGATTTTCTCTTCAGGTGGGGACATTTCACAATCTCTCGATTGTAGCTATTAATTAGGCGATTAATTAGGCACCTGACGATTGCATCTAGCATAAAAAAGCTTGTTGCAGAAGATCAGAAGTTGACTTCAATGTTCACTTTCATATTTACACAGGCTCTATCTCTGACTTTGAGCACTTTATCCTATAAATATAGCACGCCTTAAGACTATATATATATATATATATATATATATATATATATATATATATATATATATGGTTGCACAAAATATTATTTGAAATCTAAATCCACAAATAATATTGAAATAATGAATTAATATACACAGATTTAATAACTCTATTCGACTTTACTTTATATAGTTTAGATAATAAAGACATTTATGATAATATGATAAGAATTGCACATAACTGTAATGAAATACGACTTTCCTCTGTCAAGGCAATTATAACTGTAATATATTCATAAACACACATATTTATTGAATATTTTTATTTATTTAATTAATGTTACTAATATCCTTCGACGTTATGATTGCATCAAGGCATTGGTGCTTAATATTTTGTAGGGACACCCTCCTCTCACGTGATATGATTTTTAATTCAACCAAATATCAGGACCTGAGTCCCTCAGAAATTGTGCAGGCATTAAAACAAATTGATCAAATACTCATCATATATATATATATATATATATATATATATATATATATATATATATATATATTTATATATATATATATATATGTATGTGTGTGTGTGTGCGTGTGTGTGTGTGTGTATGTGTGTGTATGCATATGTATAGTGCGTATTTAGGCAGAAATCGCCCTGTTATACATGTTTTATTAAAAACGACACAGAATATACTAACATTACTTTTCTTGTTCGCTACCAGTTCTTATAATTTCATAATTTTGTATTTCGGCAGTAATCACTCTTTTATACATGTTTCATTAAAAATGGCAGTCAAGTTACTGAGATTACTTTCCTTGTTGGCTGCTTGGTCGTTTAATTTGATAATTTTGCATTTGGACAGCAATCGCTCTTTTCAACATGTTTCATTAAAGACGAGAGCAAACAAAGAAATTAATCGTAATAGCTTCTTTGTCGATGTTAATTAAATTTTTGTAAAAGACGAATTGCTACCTGCATTAAACAATTAACAATTTACATGATCTTGTATCCAACCTGTAAAGTCATTACAACACCGTGTCGGTCGTCTTTATATATATATATGTATATATATATATATATATATATAGGTGCAAGTTATTTCGAGTGGTGTGGGTTCTCTACTACGTTTCATAAATTCTCTATCGTGTTTATATTGGGAAAGAGTAGTCAGAAGACTACCTATATTTTCTCATGCTGGCTCTGAAAAACATCTTACTTGAATAACCCATTTATTTAGTGTACGTGAAGTTCATTATTGGGACGAATTTATCGGGAATCAGAGTAATACAGCGTTCACCGTTCAATGATATATTTTAGAATAGCAGCGGTACCAACAAATGTCACATTATAACACCACATATTATTATTTAACCATACTATTCAGCATGTTGGAAACTGGATTTTCTTGTCTGCTTCTACCGTGCCACACCCGAATCTAAACATAAACACGAAATAATTGTATTTGTTATTTACTGCGTCACATCACTTTTCTACGATCCATTTAGTGATATTATAAGCCTATTTCGGTTGCATTTATCTTTTGCTTTGAGATTACAGTGACACCATGCTGAATCTTTTCTTATAGCCCACGGAAGCTAGGAAAACGCTAAATGCACCTGTTGTATAGATATCTAGTAGCCTCCGCTTCGAATATGGATATAATCTGCGTTAATGTTGCTGTTTCATAAGGAACAAAATTCTCGGCAGAGACATTTAAGCTTTAAATTTCGACCTATTTTTTTATGTACATATTGCGGTTTCTGGACGTAAAAAATAAGTGACTCATTTCCTATTAAGTACTCCATACTCATACTACGGTTCTAAATTCAAAGTATTACCGCTTTTTAGGTATCTCAGCTTTGGCATATAGTTGTGTAGATATATATTTATCAAACTACACTAAATTTGTCATATGTCATACATCCAGTTCGGGATATTCTATCTTTGGAGTAATCTATGGTTACCACCCCCTTGTCATAAATGGCATTTGCCTTCGCTATTAAAACATCAATCTGGAGGGAAACGATTTTTAATTCCAAACCTTCAAAGTTTTGAAAACAAACATTTAACGACTTCATTATCTCTGCTTCCCATCATGCAATTTCATACATTTAAATTACGCCACACCATCTCACCTTCTAACAGTACTGTATTCAGTTAAAAAAGCCACAAAAATAAAACAAAATTTGAATAGAAATCATTTCCCTCATAGATAATTTTGCGACACGCAAATGTCTGTTAATGATGCATGGCGAGGATCCAGAAGTAGTTATTAATACAGTAGAATCCCTGACAACCGGACTAAGAAGTCCCTCCGGATATGAGGGGTTATATTTTGATTAAAATAAAAGAACTGAAATCAGGTTTAACATTTATTTTCAATGTTTTATGATAAATAAAATATACTAATGTTGAGGAAATATAAAGGATTTGATTTTAAAGAAAAAGAAATTAACTTACGTAATGTTAATGAAAATTCATTAAATTAAGTATGCTACATATGCAAAAGAAATTATGTAAAGGTCATTCTTAATCGTTGTTGCATGATTATTCTTTCCCTTCTAATATTATACTCAAATTTTTCCCGCATTTCGTTTTGCTTTTGTCCTTGATATTTTTTAAAAAGTAAGACACTTTTTTAAGCTTACGTGCGTTATTGCAATCTTCATAAGTGAATGCTGGCTTTATTTCCATAAAACTGAAAAACTTTTCAATAGCGTTTTTACGATTACAGTTCAGGTTTCAACACAATGCATATCGTCGCTATCATCTTGCAGAATTGTCTTGTTGTCATCTTCGGGTTCTAGGGAGTATTCATAATTTAACTCATCGTTGTTAACTTCATTAACCCATTCTACCTACTCATCAAAATTAATGTTGCTCAAATGATTTTGGTTGTTAGCAATTCTTAAACATTCCTTCAGAACGTGTACTTATTCATTTGTGTTACATAAATCTATATTGCAATCTCATCTTTTTTATGTGGATGTATCTGCATCAATTCAATTTTATTCACCTGGAAGCAATATTTTTGCATGCGTTAGAAGCATTTCTGATTTCACAGAATCCCATGCATCACGGAGCAAAAAAAAGAAAAAGAAAAAGAAAACACAAAACAGCAACTTTAATGTCAAAACTCTTTTGAAATTCAACTGATTTGCTACCATTTTGCATCAGTTGCATCATGAAATGACCCTTGTACAAACGCTTCGCATTTGCTGTCATTGTCTGGTCTATTGGTTGAATAAGAGGTGTGACATTTGCTGAAAATAAACAGCATTCGTGAGATTCGTGTGAGTGAGCCTTACCGTTGTCAAGGACCAGCAAACATTTCGTATCATCTGGTTTAGCTGATGTTTTAAAATGTGAACGATGTTCAGGAATATATTTTTGAAAACAAGACACTTCTTAAAGATAGGTTTAGTCATCCGAACACTTTTTGGAGGATTCATATTTTACCGGTAGGTAAACCAATCTTTTGATAGCTCGAAGGCGTGAAGACTTTCCTTTCACCAAGGGATTGGTTTGTGTATGCCAGAAGCGTTTGCAAAAAAGAACTGTTTTTCCTTGATTTGTTTGAAGCGGGCAGCACTTTTTCTTTATTTCCTGCTAAAGCCTGTTTCTGGTAGCCACTTCCAGTTCAACCTAGTTTCATCTCAACTGTAGATATGATGATGAGTAAATCTTTCTTCCTTCAAAAACGATGTGAAATAGAAAATATTGCAGCTGTATTACAGTCTGCTGATTTGATTTCTCGGCTATAGATGATTGCCTAATGTCATGAACTTTAAAACGATTTAGCCTGTCGCAGATTTATTTGCAGGATAAATTTAGATTCAGTTCATCATTTCACGAGTGGTCCTTTACTATGAACATGGGTGCTGAAAGTGACATCCCTTGTGAACGCTTCTCAGAAAACCATACGCACAGTTTTGCAGCTAGATAAGGAGATTTATGTTGAAAAGTTTGTTTATTTACTTGTTCATTGTGACAGTTTGAACGCTGGAGAATAGTTTCTTTGGAAGATTTTATTTCATACAACATTGACGTTTCTATGTTGAGCTCGGCTATTATTTCATTGAAGAAACGACATTACTACCGACTTTGATCTTAAAAAGATTTTCATGAATATAAACTTATTATATACAATAAGTTTTATCGTATTTTCTCATTTTATAAACGTTTCATTCCAAACAATTTCATTGCGGTAAGATAGAAATGAATATATTGATTATAGAATTATTTCCTTTTCTAGTTAGATGTAATGCATATTTCCTATTAATGCTACTGGAAATTTGTAATTTTTGCTACTTTGAAAGCTTTTTTTCCGATATTTTAGTATTAGTCTATATGGGCTGGCGATACAAAATTGTACTAAGAAAGATATTTATATGAAAACTGGGTGATTGCTTCAGCGACATAAACTATAGGCTCATAAATCGAATAAAATTAAGAGTAGCTCATCAGTAATCAATCTTGAGCTTCGCACGATATATGACCATTTCAAATATCGTATCATCGTTTACGTAATTTTGTGATTTAACATTAAAATTGATATATCAGAAATTGATCGCATGTTCAATTATAATACACATAAATTTAAACTTGGTAAAATCAGTATTATTAAAGTATATGCAAATTTATTTAATTGCAAAATATTAGTTTATTATTGATATGATGTAGTCCCATGCCCTTTCAAGATATTGGCAAAGACAGATCTACACAATTCACTATCATTTGTCGAACTACTCAATGTATGGAAATTTACAGTAGTTGCTAGTAACTATTCTGTAATCCATTTACACAAATCTCGTCAGGTAGTCTACTCGATATTTTTTCTGTTCCACTGGCTTACTACTTTCAAAGTCTTCTGTAAGGATTAAGTGATACAGAAATTTTAAACGTGTATTTTTTATTCCAATTGTAAATGACCATTTCGTTCCCATTTCTACATTTTCGTCTATTCTTTTTTATGGGACGTACAACATTCTTATGCATTATCACAGTTCTGTTGACGCAAGACTCCATCTCATCTGTGGGTTAATGGTCCAATTTTCACTGTCATATGAGTGAAATTACCTCGTAGTCCAGCAATCATATCTTCCTTTCTGACGTATTTACAGGTTTCTTAAGTGTATTTTTACGTTTTGAAATGCCACTTTCTGTATTCCATTGCACATTCAAAGTTTAGTGTAACATTTCCTGATTGTTAAATGAATGTGATATTGCATTAAATACGTTAGATATTAAGGTGTTTTTTTATCTTTTTAATTTGGAAAATGCAATAGAAAAACAAAAAAAAAAAGAAATAATATTTTCAGAAAGAAAATAGTAGATATTAGTATGGCAAGAATGATATCGAAAAATAATGCTGACGAAAAAGGTTATACAACTATGTATCACATCTCCTAATTAATGTTTTAATTATGAGAACTGAATTCTGTATAAATCTTTATTCATGCACTATCAGCATTTTGTGCGTATCACACATAATGCTTCCATTATCTACAGGAATACATCAATTTTGTTGGAACACATATATTCGGTGCTCTCCTTACCTTTTGTAATACCTTCTTTTTTCTGGTAAATACAGTCAGGTTTCAAGTTGACACAGCAAATGAAATGGTATCATTAATCGCTGCCTTAAAATTGTAATATAGGGACAAAGAGACAGGACGCATCCCGAAAAGTGTTTCATCTTATATTATCAAATTTTGTAAGAAGATTGAAAGTGATGCAAAACACATGTTAAGGTTTCTAATAACATAACACCTAACTTTTTACTAATGGTCCAGATAATAATCGATATGAGCCCCGAAAATATCCATCGCAGGAGACTTCAAGGTGTCAGAAGAGTTAAGAATTAACAATTACAATTATTATCTGATGCGGAAAGGTTAGATAAAACCGTAAATTCTATGCTAACAATTTATTTTCTCGCATCTCTTCCGGTTCCATGCTTTCCAGATGAATTAAAATGTAAATATAATGTCAATCGCTCTCTACTGTCTTCCTGATTATTCTTTCCTCTTCCCACGTATTATTAATGTTTCTATTCCTAATTCGTCCACACATTTTAACCCCCTTTTGTCTTAATGTCTTTACTGCCTTGCATAGCGTGACAGCGACTTAAAAAAATGTTAACGACAGAAGAGACAAGCGTATGGTTTGATACATTCAAAGGGATTGCTGAAAAGGTAAAATATGAATACGCTGGAGTTCTGTGTATTTTCACCGATGTGAAAACTTTGATCAGGATCAATAAGTAAACCGTAGTAACAACAGGTGTTTATGCAGAGACACGACTGAATATTCTGTTGTCATATACACCTAGTCCTAAAAGTTTCTAATTGTCCTAAACGACATAAGCAACGATCCATTCATCATGTTGTTTCCACAGGGGTTAAGAATCAATGCTGCTATACATTAGGAGGTGTTGGATAGTGTTGTGAAGCTCTGGATAAAATACGCAACGGAAGGCCTTACGTAATCCAACAAAACAATACACATTCCCAGAAGTCTAAGACATATAATGCATGAAGGTGTGAAAATTTCCATCATCAGGATCTGCTAAACGCCTATCCTCCTACACACCCATACCTGAATCAACTGGACCAGAACGTATGGAGGCGTCGTCGAGAGAGAAAGAGGGAGTGAGATCAGTCAACACCGTCATCACAGTATAAAATCTTTCGTCTGCCATGTACCAGACTATGTCTAAAATTAATAACGATCAACTGATTCGCACATGTCAACGCTTAAGACCGCGTATCGTAGCAGCCATCGATGTTAACGATGTATTGATTGAATAGGCATAAGGAAATCAATCTCAAGATTATTTGCTTCACTTTGTTTTTATAGAAAGCTTTGCTTTCATGAGATATGCGCCTGTTTCAGAATCCATTGTAAATCTCATCACGCATATTGATGCATACTTTGTAAATCACTTGAGTGTGCACATAAGATAAATATTACTGGAGAAAATCATAGTCATTATTCGGACATTTCAGGCCGTCAAAAGCATATTAAATCTAGTGATTTATACAATGATATTTTTGTTTTTCTCATTTCTGTTTCTTCTTCTATACATGATATATAACATATATAAATACATAACGTACTCTCTCTCTCTCTCTCTCACACACGCACGCACACACACACACACACACACACACACACACATATATATATATATATATATATATATATATATTATGTGTTATTAAACGGATCATTAAATTTGTCTCTAACGGATATAAAGTAATTAAATGCAAATCCAAACTACCCATTTATTCTTATTTGTGTTGATCAGTACTTTTTATGTAAACTTTTCCCAGTATCTGTTACTAATATCAACAAAATATTCGCTACTATTTTGAATGACGATGTGAGTACATTCCCGGATGATTTTTTTTTCTATCTCTCTCCCAGTGTCTGTATATTTCTGTAACACATACATTTCGATATTTGATTTTGGGGTGTGAAATGTTCTTGAATATTTCTTCTGCACCGTTGCATGTTATATATAATTTGCAATAATTATTGCTTTTTTATGCTCGACAAAATCTGTTGATAGGATAATGATTTACGCTAAATCATCTCTGTCTTTATTATTTTATATTACTCTTTTATAATTGTTTTTATTTCAAAATATGAGAACCTGTTAAATATAAACCTTACTCTACCGCAAATACAACTTCTAAAAACAGGTTGGCTGAAATAAAGACAGATTATTCGATATTCAAGTTTAATCTCTTAACATCTTATTAGCTTAAATATTCTGCTGAGATCAAGTTTAAATCATTTATATATATATATATATATATATATATATATATATATATATATATATATATTTATACACGTTTCATTAAATAATATAGACAAGTGTTGTATATTTATTTTATGTAAAATTTTTTCGTATCTTCTGATAAGTTTAGTAACATTATCATTAACCGAAAAAAGAAATTCACAATATTTATCCGTTATTTTTTAATAAAATCTAAGCTTTCGGCTTACTCAAGCCATTATCAAAGATGTAATTACAAACATATAAAACAATATACGGACACGACAGTGATGTTAGTCTGTCTTTGTTTTGTTTACATAGTGGATCACTAAGCAACGATGAACACGCGCATATAAGACGCTAGAAGCGAAAATCGCACCGCATCTCATGACGTCACACATGACTACACGAGAGTGAATTGTAGAATGAAATAAGGAAAGCCGTTGGTATAAACCAATGGCTTCTGTTACCAATTATAGAAATTATAGACATTTAAGAATATTTGTAGAGATTCCATAATTGATTTTGTTTAGGTTGGGTTTTAACTGTTTGATGTATAATGCTTCAAGTATTTTTAGTGTTTGTCTATTGTTTTCATGTCGAAGTATAGTTGTGTTTTCGACAAGTATTTTACGGAATTGTGTGTGCGGGCAGGCATGTTGTTTTAAATGCCTAAAAATGTTAGAGTTTTCATTAAAATGTAGTGTCAAGCGTCGTGAAAGCGAGTTTGTGGTGTGACCAACGTAAATATTATTTAATTCGTTGGAGATACACTCTCCCAAAGGGCACTTGAATTTATAAACTATGTTGGTTTTTTGCAAATCGCTAACCGGGTGAGAAGAATCATTGCGAAGTATTAAGTTGGATATACTAGATTTAGTGTAGTATATGATTAATTTAATTTTTTTGCTAGGATCTATAGTTGATATATTAGAATTTACTAAATTTTTTAGTATGTGTTCATCTTGTTTATAATTAGTATGCATTTGATTACGATATAGGAGATTAATATATTTGAGATCAGTAGAAGCAGTATTATGTACAATTTGCTTATTATTGAGATTTCTAAGAAAGCATCTTATTTGTTCATCAACTATATAGTTTGAAAGCTATTATTAATAAGTGTCTGTTTTATATTCTTTAGTTCACTGTAAAAAAAAATGTGTTTGGTGGATGAATTAGTTTCTGCACGATGTATTAGATTCTTTATAATTGCTATTTTGTAGTAATATGGGCATTCGCTCTTGTAGTTAAGTGTACATGAATTTATGCTTGTAGGTTTTTTGTATGGCGAAATAGTAAATTTGTTATTATTTGTGTTTATCAATATGTCAAGGAAGGGGATTTTATTATTAGTATTGAGTTCTTATGTGAATTTAAGGACAGAATTATTTTGGAACCGTTTTTGAAGTTGAATTATTTCATCTGTATTTTTAACTAACATAAGAATATCATCAACGTATCTTAGGTAGATTGATGGTTTTTAAAATCTGTAAATAACTTATTTTCGAGGTTCGACATGTAGAAATTGCTAAATGTCGGGCCCAATACTGAACCCATGGAGACACTATCACGTTGTATATATATATTGTTATTATGATCGAAGAAAGGGACTTCAGTAGTACAAGTTAATAGTAGTTTTCTTAATATATTAGGATTAATTTTAAGTGGGGGTAAAGATGAGTTACTGTATATATTTCTTATGATTATGTCAATAGTTTCACTAACAGGGACATTGGTAAATAAGTTTTCAACATCAAGTGAAGCCATGATTTCATTGTCAGGTTTTTCACTTTTTAGGATTTGGATTACTTCTAATGTTGACTTAACACTATACTTACTAGGAAGATAGGGAGTAATAAGTTGGTTGATGTATTTTGTTAGATGATATACAGGAGTTGGAATTTGTGATATGATAGGACGGAGAGGATAGTTAGGTTTATGTGTTTCTATAGTGCCATATATGTAGCCAGATCTATAATCACCAATAATTTTAGGGAGTTTTAAAGAGTTCTGTTCAGCATTATTAGCATTAATAAGTTTATTAAGCTTTGATTTTAGTTGGTTGGTCGGGTTCTTGTTAAGTTTTTTAAACTTTATGTGATCATGGAGTATGTGGTCTAGTTTTTTGTTGTAATCCAATTTGTTTAGGATGACAAAAATGTTGGTCTTATCAGCTTTTTTTTACTGTAATGTCAGGGTGGTTACGTAGTTCTTGTGCGGCAATTTTCAGTTGTTTAGAAAGAATTTTTGAGGAGTTTCTGCTTTTATCATGTCGATCTTTCAGTGCCTCGGCCTTAAGTAAGTCTTTAAATTCTGGTGTAGTTTCTATTAGTTGTTCATCCTGGAGTTTAACGATGTTTTGGTATAGGGTCTCAATTTCTATTTTTTTAAAAAGTCGATTGTACTTACGGTATATATGGCAGTTAGGTCCAAGGTTAAGTAATTCTTTTTGGTGCTTAGTTAGTTCATAGTTGGAAAGGTTAATGTATTTATCAGTTTTGTTAGGAAGAGTGATATTACCTTTGTACAATGTATTCAGTTTTTTTATAATTTTAATTCGGTGTTGAGCTTCAGATTTATTGGTAATTTCCGTGAGTCTATGTGTAATTTCCTCCAGTTGGTCCGGGGTAGTTATATCCTGTAGTTCATCGTAAATGTCCTGTTTTTTGCTGTTAAAGTTGTTTAATTTTTCTTTGGATATTACGATTTGCCTTTTCACAAGGCTACATTTGTAATTCCAAGTATTAATAGTATTGTGGGCTGCTGGATCATGTAATTTAAATTGTGTGTATTTAGGCAGCATATTTTCATTTATACACGTTTCATTAAATAATATAGACAAGTGTTGTATATTTATTTTATGTAAAATTTTTTCGTATCTTCTGATAAGTTTAGTAACATTATCATTAACCGAAAAAAGAAATTCACAATATTTATCCATTATTGTTTAATAAAATCTAAGCTTTCGGCTTACTCAAGCCATTATCAAAGATGTAATTACAAACATATCAAACAATATACGGACACGACAGTGATGATAGTCTGTCTTTGTTTTGTTTACATAGTGGATCACTAAGCAACGATGAACACGCGCATATAAGACGCTAGAAGCGAAAATCGCACCGCATCTCATGACGTCACACATGACTACACGAGAGTGAATTGTAGAATGAAATAAGGAAAGCCGTTGGTATAAACCAATGGCTTCTGTTACCAATTATAGAAATTATAGACATTTAAGAATATTTGTAGAGATTCCATAATTGATTTTGTTTAGGTTGGGTTTTAACTGTTTAATGTATAATGCTTCAAGTATTTTTAGTGTTTGTCTATTGTTTTCATGTCGAAGTATAGTTGTGTTTTCGACAAGTATTTTACGGAATTGTGTGTGCGGGCAGGCATGTTGTTTTAAATGCCTAAAAATGTTAGAGTTTTCATTAAAATGTAGTGTCAAGCGTCGTGAAAGCGGGTTTGTGGTGTGACCAACATAAATATTATTTAATTCGTTGGAGATACACTCTCCCAAAGGGCACTTGAATTTATAAACTATGTTGGTTTTTTGCAAATCGCTAACCGGGTGAGAAGAATCATTGCGAAGTATTAAGTTGGATATACTAGATTTAGTGTAGTATATGATTAATTTAATTTTTTGCTAGGATCTGTAGTTGATATATTAGAATTTACTAAATTTTTAGTATGTGTTCATCTTGTTTATAATTAGTATGCATTTGATTACGATATAGGAGATTAATATATTTGAGATCAGTAGAAGCAGTATTATGTACAATTTGCTTATTATATATATATATATATATATTATATATATATATATTAGAGATATGCTTGCTGAAAAAATCAATTAGAAAATGAAGATGTTTTAGTATTCATAAATTTTATTCACATTACCTTATGAATCGAATATTAAAAACTATGGGAAAATGGATATTTTACTTAGCTGAGATGGCTAAATAAAGTATCATTTTAGATATTTTCTGTTATCAAAAATATAATGATATAAAATACACTTGATTTTTATAGAATGATAATAATTTTGTAGAATAATTTCCAAATGTGCCCCCATACTAACAAATCTACTCATGTCACAATATGCTTGTTATGAATAATTAAGAGTGGTATCCCCTTTTTTTGTTACTCGCTTCTTTGAAAGAGCCATTTCTGTTTACTGGGACTATAAAAGAACACCATGCGTGAACCTTGATTCTTCAGTTGAATAAAGCATTCTTAAAGTCTAGACCTGCGTACTTTTTCATTACAACGCTTATAAACCAATTCATTAGGAAAATATTAAAAATCATGTTAGGATGCATAATTTAATTAAATATTTTAATCTAGATTTTAATTCTAACGCACATGATTTCTTTAAAATTGTTCGGCTTTCTAGTTACCCAGGAAGTTCATATTAATCCGAAAAAATGTAGGACGCTTAACGTAATTGCTAATAGTGTAAAAAAGTGGTGGGGGATCGACAGAAATTTTGCAAAGAATATTTTGCGTCAGTTCAAATTATATTTTGTAGAGCTCATTTTGAATACCGTTAAAATTAGATGCAATATTTTCTGAAAACCAGCGGTTCTTTTGTTTTTTGTTTTTTTTTTTTTAATTTTGGACATAAGCACAGAACTGAATATTCGTAAGAAAAAAAATCAACCGCTAGATTTCTTTAAAGAAACTCAAGGACACAAATACAAGCAGACGTACGCAAATACACCCATATAAAGTATATTTAATTCAATCAACAAATTATTTCTTATTTTTAATGTTTTACGTATTTTTGAATAAGACCAGCAGGTAGAGAAATTTTAGAAATATCGTCTAATTTCATATTTTTGTTCAGTATTCTTTAAATTAGGCTTGCTTTCTTTGTCATTTTCAAGAATTAAATTTTATTAGAATCACGGGCAATAACATCGATCCAGCATTGATCTTGGTGTGATAATATTTTTAATAAAACTGGAGAAAATAAAATAAGTAATCTAAACAGATATTTTCAGTTTAATGTAAGAAAATTCAAGTCCATGAATACTTGCTTAATAAACATACATAAATACACAGAGAGAGAGAGAGAGAGAGAGAGAGAGAGAGAGAGAGAGAGAGAATGACGGTCTGTTATAGAAACAGGAACAAATTTAGCAGAAATGCCGAATAATTTAGAGGAGACAGTTAAATTAAGTATATAATTTTTTAGGTTATTAAAATACTTTTTCACGGAGAATATCTTATGACAGTCATGTAAATGAATTATATATATATATATATATATATATATATATATATATATATATATATATATATATATATATTATATATATATATATATATATATATTATTTATATATATATATATTTATTTATTTATATATATATTTATATATATTTATTTATATATATATTTATTTATTTATATATATATATATATATTTATATATATATATATATATATATATATATATATATATATATATATATATATACACTGCATTTCAAAAGTTTTTCCCATAAATTTTTTTTACTTTAAATAAGGGAAAATTATTATCCAGTGTTAAAAGGTGATACAATATTTTCTTCGAAATATTAACGCGACAAAGAAAAAAAAAAATGATTAAATCTTCCTCCCGTCGTAATATCTTCCTTCAACCTCAATAGCTGCAATATTTGACATTGGTCGCAATAGTTTCTCAAAGTATAACTTTGATAACTGATTCCATTCTTTCAGTGATTCTAAGAGCACTCGTTTATGTGTTTTTCACTCTTCTGTCAATTTCATCCCTTTCTAATTCTCGTGATGACTACAAATATTTGAACTGTAGTGTAGGCGAAATCTGAAAAAAAAAACTTTGAAAATGCAACTAAAATCTTTAATAATATTTATTTAGTTTAATTTTACCAGTTTCACATTACTATTGTTATCAAAAATTAAATTGAGATACAGAGACCTGTGGCTATGCCATGACCATTTTCGAATATTACATTCAATATGTTCTGTTAGCGTCAATTTTTTAAAACTATCTCTCTTTATTTTGTGCCATAGGAATTTCAACTATCTCTAAACAAAAAAAGAGAGTAAAAAGAGTTTTTTTTGCTTTCATTTTCTCTATAACATCGTCGTTGCTCAAACATTCAGTCATATACTATTCTCAGCCTCTTTCTATCGAACCGCAATTCTGTTGCTTCAAGTCACTCCTTCATTAGTACGGAGATTTCCCAGCATTCAATGCTATATCGTTTTTTTTTTGTATAAAATGTTTACGATTTTACAAGTAGGAATCAGTGAATAACACAGCATACGCATAAGCATAGAGAAAATCAGTGACAATTCTCAGCGGAACAATTTTACCGTTTAATTGTACGGCTCGCATAGAACATCGCTTTCAGATTAGACATTCTTCAAAGAGTTACATCCTGCTACAATGGAGATCGATTCATACGCTGGACATGAAACTAGCCAGCCTGGAGGATTGATGTCACGTCACTTGAGCATTATTGATAAATTGCTTCGTACACATGGGAATCAGTTGAAAAGACCGATTTTGTTCATTTGACTGTTCTGCATTGTGAACTGACAACTTGTTTCTTACACCGACAGTGTTGTGTTCCATGACAATGGCTCATGTGAGAAAACCGTAGTGGCAGCCATTGTTATACATTCAAACTTATTTAATATTCCTAATTCTGTGAATCTTTTGCTTAGCCGAAACATTTGGCGATAGTTATGATATTTTTCTTGATGTTTAATTGAAAGAATTATGTTCATTTATTTCTTGGTGTCATTGCGTGTAATTGTATTTATTTCACACGTGATTCAACAAAACACTTGTAAAAAGAAGGGCAGAGATTGAATTTGCTATATGAAAATGTCTCAATATCGGTTTGTTTTTCATTTGATTTTTCGGTTCACTTAAACCCAAAGGTGATTCCGAAATCTACAGCCGCTAAATAAATTACTAGCATAGATAGAATTAGCCTTTGGCAAAATTTAATCTAAATTTTCTAGGAACATGATTGATATGAAGTGTATCTTACGAATACAAATACAGAATCTATACAGTAAACGTCATTTAAATTTATGCATAAATTTAGATTTTTCTGTATACCATTTAAGCCGGGTCGATTATATTATTTTTGCTTATACTGTATTGGTCACGAAATAGTAGTTGTTATGATAAATATGTACATTTATGAACAAGAAATATCTTTAGAGTTAAGAAGTTATATACATAAAAACAACCAACGCATTTATTACTAAAATATTTCTTAAAAAAAAAGCCGACGATTTGGCAGATATAATTTCAATGAATAAAATATTGAATACCAGAAAATATATCATGAAGAAGCAGAAACATTATGAATTTAGCTTTCAAAAGATATCACTTCTTTACATTCCATGTCCCTTCAGGTCGCAGGCGATTATGTTCCGCCCTATCTCCGGCCCTTGTAACTCTTAATAAATTTTGGCTTTTTGCTTTTTTTCCCAAAACCGGTTCAACCAACAATTTACTGAAGCCCATCAAATATGTTACGTGCTGTATTCCTCTGTCCTTCTTTCGATAGAGCTGAACTCTGAGTATCAGATATTCGAAGCCTTCAGTAAGAGAACAATAAATTTCAACCATTTCTTCCTGATGTTACGTATAAGTGTTCTTTTTTTCAAATTCCCTAATAACTCGTCGTTGATCAAATGTTCAGTTCATTGCATCATCAGCATCTTTCTGTATAAACACATTGTTGCTGTAAATTCCTCTTAATCAGAAAGCATTTCGATCTAAACTTATGAATTAATTTCAATTATATTATTTTGTTGAATGTATATGGAATAAAGTTTTCTGTCTTTTGGAATTTAATGACTGGATATATTTATGAATTATTTAAATATTTGTCCAAGGTAAAAACAAATAGAAATCTGTCAAATATTAGTAATGGAAATTAGGCAATTTCCGCAATCCGCAGACGTCGAGATCACGTTATCTTCTCTTTTATTTTTTTTCTTCACTTAATCATATATATTTAACTGTAGTGTGAGTTTGGGTGGATGGATATTTTTTTTCAAGACATCGTTAATTGAGCATATGTAATTTAATGCTAACTGTCCTCAAAAGATTGAGCTCAGTTTCGGCTGTCATATGTAAGATGCAAGTCTTGAAAGTACCGGCAGTATGGTTTTCAAGCAATTTGCTTTCTCAAGCCGAATTTAACAAGATAGATAACCCTTAATCAAAATCAAATCCGGGTCTTATAGACGGAACGCTACCGTTCTAACCACCCGATCACCCGCTCATAATTACTGTGAATAAATAAAACAAACAATTTCAGTATAAAAGCATTAGATTTAAACAGGAAATATATATATATATATATATATATATATATATATATATATATATATATATATGTGTGTGTGTGTGTGTGTGTGTGTGTGTGTGTGTGTATTGTGAGACCGTAACATAACTACAACATGGACTCTTCCAGGACTATATAAAGTATGCGACATAACACTCTACAGAATAATAATAATACTAATAATAATAATAATAATAATAATAATAATAATAATCTAATACCGTAGTATCAGCCGCGTACAACTACCAATATTGAACACTAGCACATAGTAAGCTCCGCTTACACTTACACTATCTTTGTAACCTTTTTGTTTAATATATCTTTGTGACCTCTAATCCGTGTTCCGTGTTTTACTTTGGGTCCACATCAATATGCAAGACAAAATTAAGCGAAACAACAATAATAAGGCACAAATGGCACTAAGTAAAAATAATGTTAACATGCAAAATCTGTAAAAAAATAGTGATCGCAGCGTTCTGACTTCAAGGCTTGAAATAAAAAGTATGGCGGCTGAAACCAAGAATTATTCTATCTTATTGGCTTGGAAGAACTCCCACCAAGCATCTGTACAATTTTTCTATAACTTTGAGAAATATATGTTATTTTTAGTCATTCTTAAGAGGTGTGCAAATAATAAAATAGCATTTTCCCGAATATAATTTATTCGTTTATTTTAGTTTAATATTACTTTATATGGATTATCGGCTTCGATAAATATTTCAGAAGATAATGTGAATGTTCACTAAACTGGATATATCCAAGTAGATTTGAAGGATCTCTGAACAATTTGCATACACCTAGAAGTCGACTTTTATTCCAAAAAGTTTTCACTATTACGACCAGGCATTATCATAAAGTGTTTGAGAGAAAAAGTGTTGTTTAATATCAAAAGGTTTCTGTTCCATCGAATCAGTTGTAATTTCATTAACGAATTGAGAAGTGTAATGTACGTAATCATGAATTATGGGATGTGAGTGCATGTCTTATCTGATCGTTTATTCCGCAAATCGAGCATTTAGCCCTGGCAGTCAAAGAGACAACTGATCGATTTGGGTGTTGTATAATGAAATAAGAATAGGGATCAAAACAAACAATAATACGTAATAGTAGATATCAAATTATAATATGGACACAAGAGTAGAAATTAGAATTTATAACGAAATAAAGATATTTTCAGGTTTTGTTTTCTTTTGCAAGAAATTCTATTTCAGGTAACTATTGACTCATGTTATGTGTTAGGTTAATGGAGCAATAATTGAGCAGATGCTACAGATAAAATTTCTCAATTACGTTATAACTATGATGATGCATTTTCAATAATATTCAGTCATGTAGCTTCCTTATTGAAATGTATTCAAGATACAAACATAAATACACGTGTGCCGCTACATATATGCTTATGTTCACTTGTTTAGAAACAGTCGGTGTATGTCGATTAAAACGAAACTGTAAGGTATAAATAAATGTAATGATTTATGGTCTAAAACTTAAAAAATACGCAAATGTAAGGGTTTCTAAAAATAAAAGTAGGCATAATTAGAAACAAATTAAAAAAAAACAAAGTAAATTGTAATACATCTAATGTAAATAAAAAGAAGAGTAATACGTGAATGATCATAGAAATGCATACATAAAATGTATGTTAATAAAAAAGACAAGATATATATATATATATATATATATATGTGTGTGTGTGTTTGTATGTATGAATTTATATATATATATATATATATATATATATATATATATATATATGTGCGTGTATGTGTGTATGTGTGTGTACATGTGTGACTGTGCGCGCGCGCACGCGTGCGAGTGAGATTAAAACCGTCGCTGCTGGGTGTCGACATAATTTTTTAATTTTTTAAAACGTTTCACCCCAAGCAAGGCGAGAAGCCACTAGGACGCAAGGGGTAACAGAAAATTTGGAGCAAGATCAGATAGGAGTGATAGAAGAAAGGAGGAGAAGAAGGGTAGTGGATAGATCAAAGCAACTGGAGATGTCGATTGACATTACATTTGAACAGCTGGCGATTATAGCTCTCATGGAAACTGGAATAGGGAATGGAGTTCCACAGGCGAGAGGTGCGAGACTTGAAGCTATTGGAGTAGAAGAGACGGCTACATTTAGGAGTTTCGACAGTGAAAGTGTCAGAGCGTGATACCAGTCTCGTAGGGCGCTTGAACTCATGAAGCCTGGGAACCAGCGAATGCAGCTCCTGGGAGCAATTGCCATGAAAGTATTTGTAAAACAGACAGAGAGACGCGACGGCGCGTCTGTGAGAAAATGACTATAGACGAGATGCCAGAGCAAAGAGTTGAGATCCGTCGAGATACAGTCTCGACGTGTGTCGAACCCTCTGCTTTGCCAGAGAGGAACCCCGGCGAAACTTTGCCCTTCGGCAAATCTTCGCCCGGGAAGGTACACAGGCCCTGAACCCGTCTAGGTGGGTTCAAATGTATATTTTTGGCCGAGCCTACGGGTTCGGAGAAACCCACATTAAACACGGCCATGTGCCACATATATTCCTCGTGTGTGGGATATTAAATACCGAGATGCCAGAGCAGGGCCAATTATATTGCATATCCGCCTCTGGAGCCTATCAAGAACCCCGAGGTAAACAGTAGGGGTCCCAGATCATATATGGCAGCAATACTCCATGCAAGGGCGACTTGTTGATTTGTAGATCTGGAGGATCGATTCCGGGAAGAAAAATTTTTTGGCGCGGCACAGGGAGCCAACTTTCCTTGAGGTGGACGAAGCAATTGACTCAATGTATTTGTTCCATCTCAGGTCAGCAGTCAACGTGAGACCGAACAGACGCAGAGAGTTGCTCTCAAGAAGTTGAGCGTCAGACATTCTAATGGAGGGCAAGGAAGGATCTCTGTAGTGATTAATAGAGAGCAGTTTTGTTTTTGAAGCATTAAAGTTGACAAGGCAATTCCTGCCCCAGTTCACAACCGACTTAAAGTCATTTACGAGACGCACGGCCAGGTTATTTTTTCAGTGATTTGTTTTTGAGGCAGGAATAAATTGTGGTTTCATACGCGTAGATGCCAACTTGGGAATTCATGACGTCATGAAGGTCACTTATGTAGATAAGGAATAGAGTGGGGCCTAAGATGGAGCCTTGTGGAACACCTGCGTTCGTGGGATAGGAACTAGAGGAGAATCTGTTGAGAACGAACTTCAATTCACGGTTTGAAAGAAATGTTTGTATCAGGTCAAACAATCGACCCGTAATACCATAACCCTGGAACTTGCGAAGAAGGCCGGCATGTCAAACCCTATCAAACGCTTTGGAGATATCTAGGGCCACGGCACGAGCTTCCCCGTTATTTTGAAGAGCTTGGTAGACAGTTTCAGTGATGGCCGTAAGAACATCAACTGTAGATCGGGCAAAGCGGAAGCCATATTGCTTGTCTGAGAGCAGATCATGGGATGTGAGGTGGTTAACCACCTCGGTATTGATTAGGGCTTCGAATACTTTGCCGAAGAGGGGTAGGAGACTGATACG
This sequence comes from Acanthosepion pharaonis, assembly GCA_903632075.3. NCBI lineage: Eukaryota > Metazoa > Mollusca > Cephalopoda > Sepiida > Sepiidae > Acanthosepion > Acanthosepion pharaonis. The sequence continues at coordinate 782,058 of CAHIKZ030000804.1, forward strand.
ACAGTAGTTAGAAGGGTCAGAGGGGGCGTCAGAGTTCTTGAAGACAGGAACAATCGAAGCACTCAGGATTTTATTCAAGATACACACATAACAACATTTGTGTCGCTACATATGTGTTTAAGTTTATGTTCACTTGTTTAGAAACAGACGGTATATGTCGATTAAAACGTAACTGCAAGGTATAAATAAATGTAATGATTTATGGTCTAAAACTTAAAAAATACTGGCGCTGCAAATGTAAGGGTTTCTAAAAATAAATGTAGGCATAATTAGAAACAAATTAAAAAAAATTGTAATATATCTATTGTAAATAAAAAAAAAGTGTAATACGTGAATGATCATAGAAATATACAAGCAAATGCGTACATAAAATGTATGGGAATGAAAATACAATATATATATATATATATATATATATATATATATATATATATATATATATATATGTGTGTGTGCACATATATATATATGACTGAAAGTAAAACCGTCGCTGCTGGGTGTCGACATAATATACACTTTTATATTTACAAAAGCTCTATCCATGATATTGAACGCATTGACGCATAAATATAGCATACTATAGAACTAACCTCTTACCATATATATATATATATATATATATATATATATATATATATATATATATATATATATATATATATATATATATATATATATGTATTTGATACGAAAAAAATGCACCCAGTATATGTATGTGTGTGTGTGAGAGAGAGAGAGAGGGACAGAGAGAGAGAGACAGAGAGAGAGACAGAGAGACAGAGAGATAGAGCTCGTGCCTTCACGTGGCTGCGTTTCTAAGGAAATAATTGATTATTTTAAATCAGGCATTTTTTCTTTTAACGTTGATATAGCAGATAATCATTTTTTAAATAGGCCGCTAATTTTGATTTTAAAGAGAGACTTTTGGTCAACTGGCCAGCGAAAACAAGAAATTTCACACTGTCTTTAATGAGATCCCTTGCGAAGAGAAATATAATACACATCATTTAATAAAAATTGAACGTCCATATCAAATACAAATATCCACTACAGTTTTTCCATAGTTTATATGTGTGTGTGCGCGCTCGCACGTGTTTTGTGTATTTACGAGAATAAACTCTAAATAATTTTACCTACTCCCATTAATTTGATATGTAACCAAATTTACGAAAATAATTGAAATAGTTATTTGCGACTTGGAATATCCTCACATGTCTGAGCTCCATGTACTCAGTCATTTCCTATGTGCTGCAGAGGTGTTGTTTTTTTGTCAGACTGATTAGAAGATGTGCACTTACTGATAAGAAGAGCAATAAACAAATTCATCTGGTTCTCAGCCCGCACTTTCTGAGCTTGAGGCGGAGATAACAGCGCTAAAGTTGGCGTGATTTCTTCATCAGAAACTCAATTCAGTTAGTGGTCAAATCAGCTCCGACATTGCAACATTGATGTCTGTGCTTGTCACTTAGCTTGACTAGAAACTAGGAAATAGTCACGATAAATATAAGAAGGTCTTAAGCAACAACAACCTAAAACAGGTGAAAAAAAAGAAAAATTGTTTTTGCTGTTTTCGTTTGCTGACGTACTTTGCTGACGATTGCTGGCATTTTCTTTTCCCAATTTCGTTAAAGTCAAATGATTTCATGAAATCAATCAAATTTATTGCCTTATTAGTCTTTATTTTCTTACTATTCTATTTTATATTAATTATCGTTTTGAGTAGCAATTTATTTCATATTTATATTTGTTTTAACATTAAATGCATTTGATTTATTCGAATAAATATTAAATGAATTTTGAAAGAGAGATTTTCCTCTATCTGTGGACCTTCGTGTATATTTTAGTCGGCGTTAAATATGCAGGGAATATCCTGTTAGGATTGATTTTCATTTCCTGATCTCTAACTGGAAGCATATGACAAAATTTCAGCAATTGTACGCATGGGTTTTCATCTTTTAATTTTATTTTTAACTGATTTTAGAAAACCTATAACGATTTTTTTAATCTTTGTTTCGCCTTGTATATAAGTTTGTATTTGGATGTGTAAACCTTCGTAAGAATGTTGTTTCAGCCTTAAAATTAAAGTGAATTTTATATTTTAGATAGTATCGTTTTAAATATTTTAATGCCGTATCACTTCAGATGGTAGGGACTCCTGCCTTTTCACTAAATTCTTATCTTATTGTCTGTGACTTGTCGTGACTTGCTGGAAAAGACATTCCAGTGGTATCCTGTGTGTTCTCGATATTTCGCATTCAGAAGTGATTTTTTTCTCTTAGACTCCTAAATGAGAAAAGAAATAATATTATTTTCATAATCCACATAAGAGATAGAACCACACACACATACAGAGAAACGCACACATACACAAATTCCTATATATATGGTGGAATCTAGACATATGAGGGATAAGCGACTCAGTTCCTAGGAACAGACACCCAGACTCCAGGACATATGATTTGATTATCGTGTTGAAGGTTTTGTGCAGAACCAAACACAATTTTTGAAAAGACAAATACAGTGACCTGGTGCAACCAACCAAAGCTTCAAAGTTGTCCTTCTCCTAGACCAGTTGCCATTCAAGGCTATATAACCCAGACTGTTCTGCTTTTTTACCCATAATTGGGTGAGAAGAGGAGGATTCATACCTTTATCAAGGTTATTATCACTTAAGTGAATGTAACTGGAATTCGAACGGCGATTTGAATCTTCAATCCGAGCCGCTATCTATTATTCAACGTGCTACACACACACACACTTCAAATATATATATATATATATATATATATATATATATATATATATATATATATATATATATATATATATATATATACTCGCTTTAAAATGGAAATTTAAAAAACAGTGTGGGTCCTGCATGATTTTTTTTAATGATCCCTTTATATTACGAATTTATATTTTGTTTTCCATATTGACATTATAGCTAAATATCCCAGTATAATTCTATAAGCATTATACTATTAGAAAAAGTACACTGTAAGAAAATTATGCTAGAAGAAAAATTACGTCAACAGAGAAATCTGAGGCCAAAGTCCGTATCATGAGAGCTGGGAATGCCTCACTGGTAGAGGCAAAAACTCGCATCGAGTCTGGCTATCCTACACCTTGCGTTGACGGGGACTCGATTTTGGCAGGGAGTCAAAGGACTACTTTCCCTTCTTTACTATCACTTCCCACATCTTGCGGACTGTGATCCTTCGTAAGTCTCGAATCAATCATTTTACTTCCTCGTGTGTCGTTCGGTGTCGATGTTCATTTTTCGGTCCTGCGACATTTCTAGGCCTAGAAGAGTCTTCTATCATAAACTAGAGAAGGGGGTAGCGAAGGATCACCTACGCGGCTGACTCCACTTGTAGGCCAACGAGTTTCATACATTATGTGTTGGGCGCAAACAGCGGATTACTTCAAAGTTTTTGCTTATTTGGTGATCGTTTGGGAATAGGCAATCTATCAATGACATGGTCTTCATATGGGGCTTGATGGATTTGCCATACTGAGAACGGTGGAACGTTGGTTTACAGTCGACGGCTTCGACGCCTTCTACTAACGTAATTGGATGCGCCCCCTATGGTACTATTTCGGCTGGTTGAAGGCTAGTATCACTCCCGAAAATCTCGAGCTCATTGATCGCGCATATGCGAGTGATAATGTGTAGCCTCGTATTCTGGGGTGAAATGGATGGGGAAAACGATGGATCCATGACACGGCTCAAATGATGATTTGGACGGTACAAACGGAGGAAATCTTGTGATGTTAACCCTGTCCTCATCAGGATCTATTCCGATTCTTTGGGCAGCGGCTCAATGTGAAGATTAGAACTGAAAGAAAGCGTTTGGTATTGATAGATTTCAGCAAAAGGTGGTTAAGTGTGGCGTGCCTGGTTTATGTGAACAGGGTTAACGATTTTCTTTTTTTAAATCTCCCTAATTTACAACGGGTGGGATTCCTGTGGAGCTCTGTCATGGTTAGGATAGAAACTTATTGTGTACCTAGCTAATGTGAGTATGATTTCTGACTGGCCTGTTCACGGTTTCCTCTTTGGATATGATCCAACTCGAGATTCCCAAGCTCCACAGATGGTATTTTGTCCTCTTTTATAATCTCGACTATGTCAGTTTGTTTTTTCCCCCATGGCCATATTTATTTTATTCTTTCCTATCCCTCAGCGCAAGAGCCTCTTGATTTTGTCTGAATATAGAATACAGCGGCCTCTCATTTCTTTGGGGGTTGGACCGATCAAACTAACATCACTTACATCTAGTTTGTTTTTGGGTTCATTCCCTCCCCACTTATTGCGCATCATCGATTTTTACATATATAATTTTATATTTAAATATCTTTTTATCAAATGGTTTGTTTTGTAGATTTCCTGTATGTGCGCGGTATTGTGGTATATGTATTATTGAATAATGCTGGACCAGTTCTTATGATGGATTTGCAAATTTTAATGGATGAATGGGTCCTGGATGTAATTAGCTAGATATAAGGTAGTTAGTTTTGACCAGCCTCAACCCATTCCCCTTGATAAAGCCTTGTACTGCAATTATTTTATGCGCAATATGTCACAACAAAACATTTCACTTTCATTGTTTGCCTTGATAAAATTGAAAGACGAAACGGTTCGACAAATACTAAGATTTTTTTAAATTGCATAATTTGTCTTTTCCACAGAATTATTCTGGGAAATTTAACTATATTTTGACATGGAAAGCAAAATACAAAAGCGTAGTATACAAGACGTTACCATTAATCAGAAAGACGCTTAAGTAGAAGTCTCTCTCTTTTATAAACTTTGTATTTAATTTAAGCATGACAACAAAATATTTCGCATTGAATTTTGCCTTGATGAAGTCGGAAAACGGAACGCCTCAGCAAAACTTTTCGATTTGTCATTTTTTATAATCTATCTATCTATCTATCTATCTATCTATCTATCTATATATATATATATATATATATGTGTGTGTGTGTGTGTGTGTGTGTGTGTTTGTGTTACTGTGTGTGTGTGTGTTCCTAGTTTTCTTCTACTTCTATCGACAGCCATTCGATAACATATACAGGAATATTATTTTCATGATTAAATTTTCCACATTCTTCTCTACGTTCAAGAAAATGTTTCATTTCAGAATGACCTTTTTATTCTGAGATGATATCGTCTTTCACTCTCAATCAAAGTAATTTGCTTTACTAAACGAAAATTTTGAATTTTGCCCAATCATTTTTAGCACAATTATAAATTTTGCAACTCATAACATTTTTCTAGACATATAGAAAAACATGCAAACAACATAATACTCGTTTGAGAGAAGGTTTCTACAGTATGTAAACATAATCGGTAATGCTAATTTTAACGTCTGATTTTTGTTTTTGCCTATCACTATAAATTTACGATATCACCAGTGATTATGTTAATCTATTTCTTTCTTCTTTTCTCTTTCGTTTACTCTATCACTCTATGTGTTTATAGACACACAAATGCACAAACGTGTGAATTTCAAATTAGAATATGTTCCTTTTAGAAATATTACAATAACATATTTTCTTCTCTGCGTTTGAACGATTCGATCAACCAGTGTTTTTTGCATTGTAAATAGTATATACATACGTGTGTGTGTGGTGGATGAGCTTATGTGTACGTGCGTATCTCTGTGAGTGCGCATGTGCTTCTATGTCTGTGTGTGTTTCTCCGTTTGTGTGTATGCACATGCTTCTGTGTGTGTGAGAGGGAGATAGACATAGAGAGATAGATGGGTAGATAGATATATAGAGAGAGGGAGAAAGAGAGAGAGAGTGAAAGTGTGTGTGTATGTCTCTGGGCCACATGAAAGGCATGAACTCGAAATAAAAAAAAACTATTATAAAGCAGTTCTCTGATTTTAGCTCATGTTTTAGGCTGTAAAATTATAGGTCCCATTAAAGCTAACAAATATATGATACATATTTGGAATTATTGTAAATAATGCAATGGTGAGCGTATATTTTTGTTATACATTTATTGTTGCTCTTCCTCAGGGAGGTTAGAGGCTAACTTTCTCATGAGTATTTTCGTATAACGAATTTTAATTTCTGCTTTCTTTTTTGTTATCAACAAAATAATGATATGTTAAAGGATAAGAAAATTGATACATATCATCGTTTTCATAAGATTATTGCAGTCAATTAATTTTTTATATAAAGATAATGATACTTCGGCTGTATCTGTAAATGTTAAATATCTATGAATTACATATTTCATTGCTTTTCCATATTTTTCATTGCATCTGGTAAATATGAGTGAAATAATAAGTAAAACAAGAGAGAATTTGTCATGGTTTATATAAAATCCCATGATTATATATTCGCGCGATCGATTGATTGTGATTCTATATGTTCATCAACGATGGGGTAACGAAATCTGTTATACATATTATATTGGTCCCTGACGTAAACGCAACCGATATTTTTACAGGGAGGTTTACCATTTACAAGTCCCTGCGAAGACTCTATATAGAGGGTTACGTTTGCAGGCTTTAAGAGTGGAAGACAACGGTTTACCCCAGCCTTGAACAGGTTAAGACTGTAGTGATCGGGGAACAATCCAGTTGGAAGTCGGTTTCGCGGGAACAATCTTTTCGAGGGTAACGTACTTGACACTGGTAGGATACGAGTGGTACACTGGTGATTTGATACTATGTAAGTGGGATAACATGTTCTTGCTGTGAAAGGTTGCATCGGCGGAAACAGGGAAAGTAGTCGTCTGAGCACTTTCCTTGCAAATAGGGTAGAACAGAGAGAGGTTGTCTGTGGGGTAAGATTTGAAGGCTGTAGAATAGTTCGTGACCCACAAGGGCTCAAAGACACTTTTGAACTTTATCAAGCCTGGAGATTTCTGTATGGGCAAGTCGTTCTCAAATATAAATCAGTACTGGAGATTCTGCCTTATCCGGTTCTTCTAAAAGTAGAGGATATCAGGCGAGGTCAAGTACTTACTGAAACGATACAGACAGCAACACATTTTACATGCATCCTTAGCAAGGGTTCGTATGTACGAGTTCCACTTGATGTCGAGTTTGAGCTTGAGGCTCAATAGTCGTTCGAGGCACTGTGCTTTTCCGAGAGGATATTCCTTCATCAATATTGATGGTAGTTTGTAGTCAAATTGGAGCGGATGAATGTATCTAGCTGATCATCGAGGCATTGAAAGTAACTATCGATTTTTTACCCTATTATGTAGTTTGTTAGGGTTAGGGTTAAGGTTAACAATTTCCTGTTCTATGGAACCCCTATTATTATCATTATTATTATTGATGGTGGATTGATATAAATATAGCTTTTGACCCACTGCTAATTTTCGCCGATTTGTTCTAATATAAAACTGTCAACCAATTTTAAAAATGAAAGCACTACAAGAATTTTCGATTCTTTACACTAAAAGAAACAACTCATAATGTATTAATATTGTTTTAATTTTAAAAAAAACAAAACAAAAAAACTAACGCTAAAATGCTAATATATATATGGTATACTATATATATAAATATATATATGATTTACTCTATTGAATTGGAGCAATCGGATTGGCGTTTGATTACATTAGTAAAAATAATACGCTAGAATTAGTCATTAGCCTCTGCCGTAGGATAATAGCGTAGTGGGAGAAATATTGAATGTCACCAAATCAGTCAGGTTTCGGTCCTGGCTTGAGGCATTCCGATACCTAGTCGCTGTAATACGGCGAAGATTTATATATATATATATATATATATATATAACGTTGATTCAAACGTAAATTACTTTTTTGTGAACAATGTATCATACTGACTGAAAATTATACTCGAAGGTCAAGAATGAATTTGGAATGACCTAACGTAGCGAAATATCCAATCGAATGACATTGATTAAACCCAAAACTTACACGAAATGGAGAGAAAAAATTGCATATGTGAAATTGTTGTGATTTTACTCCTGTAGTCTTAAACTATAATAAGGTATAGCATACTCGCTTAAACCTCCATCTACAGGATCATATCCATAAAGTTTGGTTGAGAACCGTTCTGTTTTGTCCTGGATCATGGCAGCACTGATGAAAACTTGGTGTGGAATGTTACAGTAGTGCAAATAAAGATGAATTTTCAAACCAAGCCCGCACGTACGCACGCACACACACATACACACACCTCTATATATCTATATCTATCTATCTCTATCTCTCTATCTCTCTCTATCTCTCTTTTTATATATATATATATATATATATATATATATATATATATATATATATATATATTAAGTCATATATAATGTTGCGTGTCTGCGGAAGCAACGAAGGAGTAAATCCCCACAACGCACGCATACACAAATTTATACGGAGTAAAAACTTGCTGCGTATGTACGGAAAAGAATTTAAGTGTTATGTACGCACGTACAGCCACACAACTCTCTCTCTCTCTCTCTCTCTCTCTATATATATATATATATATATATATATATATATATATATATATATATATATATATATATATATATATCCACGTTTTTCCAGTTTATAACAAGAAAGGATAATTCCGAGTAGGATATAATTCCAGGGAGAGTTCAATGTAGACTACATAGCTTTCTTTCTGATGAGTTGAACATCTCGGTGTTCAACAAATAAATTCATAAACCAAATGGATAATAAAAGTCTCCATCTTCTTATTATCACTCTCTCTTTCTGTCTCTCCCCCGATATCTATCTATCTATCTATGTGTGTGTGTGCGCGCGTGTGTACAAATATATACAATTGAACGTTTATTCTCTCATTATCTTTCATATTTGAATAACAATAATGTTTTTTTTCCTTTTTTTAATTGCTACATATGTATGCAAGTTATTTAATTCATTCTCGTTCTTTTAAAATCTTGTTCAACATTTCTGTCAACATCACCAGCCATGTGGGGGTTAAATATATCATCATTCTCAAGACTTTCCTGTCTTTTTCTACCTGTCTATCTGTTCAGGTTTTATTGTGTATCCGATATAATTGAATTATTTATATATTCCTACATGTGTATATTTTCATGAATATCTATACATATATACATCATTTGGCAATTACATCTACGGAATCGTACGGAAAATGTGAAAGTATTTTTCGTATATTATTTTATGAATCATAGCAAAACAGACACGCACATATTGTGTATCGCTACGGCATTTCTTAGATATGGCTTATTTATTCACGATATACGAGATATCACAAACATGATTTACAACAGAGTAATTCAATGGGTAAATCATACCAATGGACATTTCTCAAAACATGAAATACAACATCCATTCAAGCTGAGTTTATACAATCGTATTTTATTCACATGAGCTTTCACTTATTGTGAACAAATCAGTATGTAGAAAATACCTCGTGCTTTCCTTCACGTTAATGCCGATTGAATAACACACGTTTTCAATCACGAAAAAAAAATGCAAATATGACGACTACATTATTCGATTGTTTACTGATAAAAGCAACTTCCATATGATTTTTTTTCTAAGAAAACGAACTTGCGATATTTATATGCAACTATCACCAGTGTAAATGTATTTTATATCAAGCATACATTTATCTCTCTTAATATCAACCCGCACAGCGCATATAACGCATTGCTATATATGCGTATGATGATTACGCCGGCGGCGCGTAACCCATTATTTACGTGACATCACCACATATATTACAAAAATCGCAGTAGTTACCTGTTTAGGGCAAGTTACCCTGTCGAATTCTATCCCTCTTTACACCGGCTTTGTAAGCAGTGTTGTTTTTCTCTCATACTGTTTCCTACCTTTAGCAGGGAGATTGAAGTGGGAAATGCATACTATTCCCAAGGATGTTTTTTCGACGTTGAACGTAAAAAAAACACGTCAAGGAAGGTGGCTAGTAAGTTTCACTTTCAGAGTGGCTAACGTGAACACTATTCACAATTCGACTATGTTTGCATAAATGGTAATGTTAATATTATTCGTTTCCTTATAAGGAAACATTTGGCATTCGCTGACCGTACGTCTATAGTTTTTTTTTTTTGTATATAAAAAACTTTATTTTAAAAATTATTTTTCCGGAAAATAAACCAAAAAGAATAAAGTTGTGTTCCATGCGTGATACACGCTTATGCCATTATGTATCTTTCGATACGTGACTGCCGAATCAGATATTTTCACGCAGTAGGTTGCCATTTCTTTCTGTGGTAGACTAGTTGCCATCCAAGCCCGGTCTGTCCTGCTATTTACTCCTAGCAGTGCTGGAGAGGACGCGGATTCATACCTTTCCCAAGGGCGTTAGCATATAATTGAATGTAATGTATTTGACTGGAATTCGAACTCGACTCTCCGTTTCCTTAATCCAAGCAGCTATCCATTACTCCACCATTCTAAGGAAATACCAGTATTTGTTATCTTTCTTTATGTTATTGACGGGGTTTTCCTTCCTAAGCTTCTGTTTGGAGTTGTGTCGTATCTCAACGTCTTGGTAATATCATTATTTTCTCATCGAGTTAAATGCAATATCCATTTTAGCTGTTCATGCTGGTGAATGTTCTCATGTGATGTGGTTTATGTAATTTGCTACAATACCTTGTTTATGATTCTCTAGCGCCATTTCATAAATTTTGGAAAATGATGTTCTTCGCCAAGTTTAACAGGCTTCACTAGCTCAGCCATTTTAACCATTTATCTTAGACACCGGTTGATTGCAGTCAACACATACGATATTTCGGAATGTGTTTTTTTTTCCACAACGCATGATATGCATACGAAACATGCAATTTAATGCAGTTATAGTTTTCAGATAAAAGATCTGGTTTTGCACCTATTTTCCGTATTGTTCGATATTAACTCTAACGTATCGTATTCTATGTTCAATATACTAAATTTAATATGACTTTTCCATTCACTGAAGTATTTTAAATGTTTAATATTTACTGAATTCACATCATGACTTTGTATGATGAATTCAGTTTAGATGCCATTACTGCTTACATTCCATTTCCAGATGTTAGTATCTGTTTTGGAAAGTTTTATTTTGAGTCTTATTTCTTGATAAATCACGAAAATGGATAAATAAAAAGAAATTAGAAATGCTTGATATGGTTTCGTTTGATATTAAGAGAAGAAAAATATAATAATTAATTCGATAAAAATATTGCCATAATCCTTGTCTGTCGCATAAATAGACGATCAGTTTTCTCAATAAGTTCCTATTTTTTTTATTCATGCATGCAAATCTCCCCGTTACTGCCACATATTTCAATTATAATCTGTATTTCTGTCAGACTATTCTAAATAACATGAATATATTTAAGGGTGCAATATTTGGGGAAAAATCGCCAGTTTTGTCAGTGTTATTAATAGCTGCTAAATAAAACGTTAAATTAAACTCTGTTTATTGACTTAAGTAATAAATTTTCAATGTCTTTATATGTTCTTTTACTATTATATACATATTACAAATCAGAAATCTAAATGATGTTGATGTATGAAAATAAGAGGAGGGTTTAAGAAGTGCATATTCTGAAAATGCACAGAAGAGATAACAATTGACTCTATACATGAAGAGGTTAAGATTGTCGCCATTGGGGAAGCACCTTCTCGGAAGAATCTATCCGCAGTCAACAGCTTTTTTATTGATGAAATCCGAAGGAAATGTAGATTATTTGTCGCAGTGTACATAGCGTGGCGGATCTTTGCTCGAAAGATCTGAACGCAAGGTACAACAGATATTAGCACGTGAGAACATTTGCCATGGAAATAGAAGTAGAACAGAGAAAGGTTTTCGTAGTTTCGTTTAGAAAAAAGAAGCGCAGTACAGGGAAAAATATTTAATCAACCACAATGGCGTGTAAACGCTATTGCACTATTTTGCAAGGATATATCGGTAATGCATTGCATGTAGCGATTTCTCTATTTACGATACAGAAAGTAGTAAGGATGACCCCAAGAGAGGGAATGGCTAAACAGTTCAGCTTCTTTAAGAAGTTTCTGCATATTTATGTGCCATGTCCTATTATCCGTGTGTGTGTGTGTATATATATATATATATATATATATATATATATATATATATATATATATATATATATATATGCATGTTTCATTAAAAACGACAGACAAGGTACTACGGTTGAGCTTTTTATTTAATTTTTCTTGTGTTCTGACAAGAGCTTTCTTTTCTGGACAAAGGGTGTGTAAGAACTGTCCGAATGTTCTGTATTTCCGAGCGCTTTCGGCTATACCTTTAGCCATTATCAAGGATGATTCGATTATCAGCTTAGTAGAGTGTGTGCATTCTGTGTATGTTCAGTGTACCACACTAAAGCACACACTCAGATTTACCCGACACTATTAGGAACATACTAGTAGAAAACACAAATATATTAACTGCATCCACTTGCAAAAAAAAAGACTAAAAATAATAGAAGCTCTAATAATAAAAAAAGAAAAAGCCAACTCTTAACAATATTAAGTATGAACAAAGCCATAATGTGCTAACCGTATTCGGAAACTAAAAACATTACTACCACACACTGAACATACACAGAATGCACACACTCTACTAAGCTGATAATCGAATCATCCTTGATAATGGCTAAAGGTATAGCTGAAAGCGCTCGGAAATACAAAACATTCGGACAGTTCTTACACACCCTTTGTCCAGAAATGAAAGCTCTTGTCAGAACACAAGAAAAATTAAATAAAAAGCTCAACCGTAGTCTGTCGTTTTTAATGAAACATGCATAAAGGAAGGATTGCTGCCTATATATATATATATATATATATATATATATATATATATATATATATATATATAATTATTTATTTAAAAATTATAATATAAATATGTTATAAAATCACTACAAAAATAGCCATTTTGTTTCAACACGTCTGCTGTGTTATCAAGTGATGCTGCTGAATGTAGATTGTAGAATAAAAGTTTTAAAAGGTTCAAATTAATTAACCACCACTCGTAAGGGGAAACGTTGTTACATGAGCTGGAATGACCAATCAAAAAACAAGTATATGAAAATTCAAAAAACTTGACAACGATGTAAGGTTATAATAACTATTAAATGTTTTAAAGTTGGGTTTATACTAAAATATAATTTATTCTAACTAATAAGTATTAAATTTTACGATAAAATTTGAAATTAAAATTAAAATCTACCCATTACAAAAATGTAAATTTAATCTATATTAAGTTTAAAATTTTGAAATTATTGAGGAAAGAAGAAAAATACATATGTTATTCTATTTATTTTGTTTCTATTGAAATTACGTTGGAATAAACGCGAAGATCGACTACACTTAACATAATCACGACATGGATACAAGTGTAGACATGGGATTATGACATTTTGTTAAAGACAATACAGACACAATCAGATTATAATATATAAGCATGCAGACATATTTAGATATATACAGACAAAAAAAGTGACGAGACAGGAAATATTTGCACGACCTTTTACAGAAAGAAAAAAACACACACACATACACAATGAAACGTGCACGGAAGTTACTATACATAGTCGCTGAAAGTGACACGTACATATACCCACATACATTGACATAGACACTCCGATATATTAAATCGCTTTATATTACTATTCTCAGATTTGTCAGTGTAGAGGTAGATGTTATACTGATTAGTGATTTATTGATATGTAAGCATGTATTATTAACAATCACACGCAAATATATTAAGACATTACTTATTGCTTAATAAAACTTATTTTTTAACTGTCCAAGACACAAGAAAAAATTTTAAATGTCAGTTAATGTCTTCCATTTGTATAAACGCAGTGGTTTCCTGTATTCGCTTCCTTTGATACATGTTCAAAATAGCTCACTATTCTCTGCAACGAGAAACGTGTCAATTTTCGACAACCTTGTCACGTATCAGCATGCCGTCGATATTCGTGATATTTCTTTAATGTTGAAATACAAAGTGACAAAATAAATCTACTTGATGACATCTTAGGTACACCAGGTCGAATCCCATCATTATATAACAGAAATTGCAGTTAAGTATGGCGTATGCGATATATTAATTAAAAAAAAATCTGTTCATCACGCTTGAAATATGAGGGTGTATTCCCACTAAAATGGTTCGTTTTACATATACACAGATCTACATATCGTTTCTTTCCAAGAAATCACTCCGCATTTCATGACCTAGCAGACAATACTAATTTCAGATTAATTTATAAAATGTCTGTATTGAAAGGCCACTATGTTATTTTTCATTCCATTATTGATGGGTCATTCCTTCCTAAACTTTTTTTGTTCAAGTAGAGTGAAAAGTCAATATTCTCATTAAGATAGTATTTACTCTTCAACTTAAATGGGCTATTCATTTTAGATGTCGTTGATAGCCTTCAGTGTATAAGGTTTCTGTTATTTGCTACAATTCTTTGAGATTCAGTAGCGACATTACACGCGGTACGAATAGACGTATTATTTGCCGGTAGCCATTTATAATTGTTGGTCTGAGAAAGCGGTTGCATACCCGACTGAACTTTAGAGACTTCTGAAGGTTCAGTCAGCGTCATGCTTAGAATTCATATGCATGTATCAATCTGATAAGGTTATATAAGAAGATAACTAGATTTTATAACAATGCTTTGGTTTTACAGCAACACAATTTTTGGGGAAATTAAACGTAGCGTAGCCTAACCTATGTCCAATTCTTTATCTCCCATAATAAATTTGTTATAATTGATAAATACACCAATGTATTTTAAATGTTCAGTATTTATTCAGTCCACATCCTCATTTTTATGATAATTTCAAGGTACATCCCCTCCGTACTTCCATTCAAATTCCAGGTCAGAGTTTCTTTTTTGAAAAAGATTTATCTTACGTCCCCATTCTTGGAAAATTTGTTAGATAATTTTCATTTATTTTGAGAACATTTGCATCTAAATTAAGAATATTTATATTATCGGTATGTCCGCCGGAATTACTGATGCTCGTCGCAGCAGACTCAAAATAGTTATTACGCATTTCCTTCTGAAACTTCTACAATCCAATAATTGTTTTAATGATATAGTCTGTCTTATATATATATATATATATATATATATATATATATATATATATATATATATATATATATATATATATTGGGTAGGTGGTAATGGAGCAATACAAAATTGACTTAAGGATTAACATTGAAATTTAACTTGCAGTGTATATTAATTCATAACTAAACCAATTTCATTTATTGAAATTAATAACGATAAAGATAATAAAATAGAAAAAAACTCGATAAAAACTGAAACTCAGATTATATAAAGAAACACATAAAGCAAAAAAATCATTATGCGACTTGAAGAAACATTAATATATCAAAGCCGTACAAAATAATATAACTGTGAATCATTCAATATAGGTTGAATATTCAGTAAGAATGTCCGTATAGACTGATATCTGAAAGCATTTTATTACAATATAAATTGACTGGTGTAATTACACAATTTTAATGTAAAATTTAGATATATCTTCTTATATGTAACTGAATGCTGGATGTCCCGCCATGGTTGCGCAGAAAACTAAAGGCAGCAGAAATTAAGTTCTTCAGGAGGATGCTGAAAATCCCACGGAGGAAGCGAATAACTGATGAGGTACTCTTAAATAAAATGTCAACTGAAAGATTACCCGACGCGTTCGTTTGAATGGATAATGTAATGGGGGAGATTAGCAAAGGCTGAAAATCTGACTAGGGCAAAAATTGATAGAAAATTTGGAACAGACATGATCACCTGAAGGTACCCGACAAATCGAATAATTAAAATTAAAAATAAAATAATAATCTTTATGGAATTTTTAAATGAATATATTTTTCAATGTTGAAAATATAACTAGATGAAGAGATCTTAAAGTGTTCGTTACAGGAATTCTTAAAATTAATCATTAATGGATGAGCACCCATATTCCGCCCTAATTATTCCGAGTTATCTTGCCAAACCTATATTACCAAAACAAGTACACTTTCCATATCTTAACAACGGTGAATAACCCACTACCTATCAATCCTTCATCTCCTTAGGCTTGCTTTTATCAAGACTATGTAAAATATACCGGTATTTTTAAACGTATAACAGTCAAACAATATAGACAATATTAAACAAGAAATTTCAGTAATTTCGGAAAATTATGATACCGCATTCTTCCAAGAGTAGGCACGGTGGAGTAATGGATAACGGCTCGGATTAAGGAATCGAAGAGCCGAGTTCGAATTCCAGTCGATTCCATTACATTCACTTACGTGCTAATATCCTTGTGAAATTCCTCACCTAGCTATGTGTAAATAGCAGGACATACCTTGTATGGCAACTGATCTACCGTAGAAAGAAAACTGCGGGAAAAATATCTGCCTCGGCAGTAATGTATCGAAAGATAACTGATCGCCTAAGCATGTAGCTCATATAACTGATTGATTTTTCTAACGTTGAAGGCTTCTATAGTCAACAAATAGCTTGAAATCATTGCATTTTTATATTGCTTAAAAGAAAATATCTGGCACATGCAAATAAGTAAATATATCCGAATAGAGGAAACATTTCGTATATTTTGTTTTATTCCAAGGGTATTGTAAATTGATTATGTTAAACTCCAGAGGATTGTAGTATTAAGGCAGGAGATTTATAACAAGGCACTATTCAGCTGGTAGCCGAGAGGTTCTAAAGCACGTCAGATATAATGACGGTGGGCACAGGTTCAAATCCTGCCGGAGTGCGCATATTGTTCTTTAATATGATTTCTCGGATATCCAGACCAACAGACGAAAATAAATAAATATATTGTTTCATAAACTAATGTAGCGTCGACTAAAATATGGATATTAAAAACTAAACATTCAAAACTTATTTAAAAATGTATTTGTTTACGTTAGGATGTCAAATTGAGTAGATATATATGTTTCAGAAATCAGGAAACATTTCCGTTTATGAAGCATTATTCAACGTTGCAAGATTAGCGACACCCTTAATAGTCGAGTTGTTTCCTTTGCCCAGGAGCTCGCAAGTTCAAATCTACCCGGAGTACGCATATTTTAAAGTACGCATATATTTAGATTTCTCAAATATTCAGGCCAGTAGACGAAAATAAATATACCGTTTCATAAATAAACGGAACGTCTACTCAAATACGGGTATCTAATAAATATAACGTTTAAGCCAAAAAATCCGTCGGATTAATAAGTAGCAGTCTATCAGTTCTATATATATATATATATATATATATATATATATATATATTCGCAACCTTTCTCTCGTATGCACTTTAAAAATTACATTGGAATTCTTGAACATCCAAATTATCACTCTAGCCAATCTCTCTCTATATATATATTGTGTGTGATATAAAATTATTAGCACTATGTGCATTTTCTTTCAATCATTACACAAGTTTATATAAATTCATTTTAGAAAAGGAAATTATCTTAAGAAAACATCCACCTCCTGCCATGCTCTCGGGGCTGGAGTGGATATGAATGTTGGTACTGAGGCGTAAATGGAAGTTAAACTCTAAGAAGGAATGTCCGTAATACATTTGCAAACAGTACTGGCAAGATATTTGCTAATATCTAAGCTGTTATCTCCATACACTGCAACACTATCTCAATGTTCGAGAATGTTTGTATAATCTGGCCGTGCAGAAAATCTTTTACCGGTGTTGTGATATTCATTTGAGCAGTTTTTTCCAAAAAAGAAGCACGATCGACGCGTCCGTTTCAAATTGAAATTGGCATTCAGCCCACGGAATTTCAAAAATTCGTTTTCAATCAAATGGCCATGAATGTACAAAATGCAACTGTCTGTATCCAACTTATGAAAAGTCATGTGCTGTACGAATTTCACAGCACTGGATATACAGTTGTATGTGTCAACGAGAAAAGGCTCAGATATAGACGATGTAATTTTATTAGTGATTATAATCAAGATAGCAGAAGAATGTTTGTATATGCTGTTCCAATGACTTGAGCCGCTTTTACATGTGAATAAAATTTAAGCGTCTAATGATTCTTTTTCTTTTTCTTTCAGATTTAACAAATTATGTCTTTGGTAATTTAAACCATGGAAAGATTAACCATGGAAAGATTAACCATCAGACATTTTTTTCATATTTTATATAAACTAATTATTATTAATATATTAATATTTTATTTGATGAATGTTTAAAATTAATATTAGTATTTATTAATAATGTCAAAAATTAGTTTATACAATAGATTATAATCATAATATAAATTTCCTTTGTATATATAAACTTTCTTTTATATATCCTGAGTTTTTATTCAAAGTTTCCAATCGAATCATCCGGTAGATTAAAATGACCGCTAACTTACATCGCTTGATCTCGTTTTCTGATAGATGAAGAGATTTTTTTTTCTATTTTTATTATATTAATATGGTTTAGATTAATGTATATATCCCAATTTTCAGTTGTTACAACGACTCAAAAATGAAATTGCTCTCCGACCCCTAAAAAATTACTGTGGACCTCCAATTTGCTATTTTATTGTGTGTGGGATACAGCAATGTTACATGGATCCCCAGTAATGTTACATGGAAATGCAGGGCCCATTTCGACTCCGGTTGAGAACCATTGCTGTGAACAACAATGAGTTATAGAAACACATTAATATGACAAACGAAACTGGTAATAAATATTCCTTCATTTTCATTAGATTTCGAGCCTTTTAAGTATAAATCATACGAAAGAAATTGAATTAGATTCTCGATATAAGTGCTCTTTATAGCTGTTTCTTATATTTTCGGTTGGATTATTTTTAAAGTTGAAGAGAGAACTAATTATTCTGCACAATAAATAAGACCAATATATGATTGAAAATATAGATTACCACCCGAGGTACCCGGCGTTACCCAGGTGTACATGGCAGTAATTGTATAACCGCACCCTCCAATCTAGAAATGTCTGCCTTCGTCACCGTTTGCATACACCATCCGTTGGTATAAAAAGCTAATATCCCTCACCTCATCTTTTTTACTGTATGGTCTTCGCAAGTGATTGATTGTTTTTAATAAAGCAATCCATCGATAAAAAAAGAAAACTTCTTGTATGGTGGCTGCTCGGGAATAAATTGTTTCAGTGTTTTAGATATTCATTAAATTTCCTATGGCCGTCATCACTTTCAAATAGTATGGCATTTTCAAAAATCTGGTCATCAAACAAAAACGTCAGATGAAGCGTCAGATTCAAGTGCATGAACGCCCCCCACCTCTCATTCTTTGCACAGTTACTGTAACGCTGGTTTTAATAAGAGGTCCTTCGGGAATATTTTATCTTTTCTAGCGCTTTAATAATACTTCTCAAAAAAAATTTTGCATCAAAGGTTGTTCGAATGTCAATTTAGTATGGAATAATATGAAGAATGAATTTGTTAAATGGTAAAAGACGAATTGGAACCTAGTTTGTCACAGATTTCGTCCACTTAAATGAAAAAATCTGAATCAAATATTTACGCCATGCAATTTGCGAGTCATATGTAATTTACGTGGCATGTTTAGAAAGCAGCGAATTAAAAATCAGGGTTTTTTTTAAACAGTTTTTTCTGGTGTATCGTTATACCCGAGGAAGCGAGCAGGACTAAAATAACACTGTCTTATTGCTTACATGAAGGTAAGTATTTTGCGACATGTTTGAAGAAAATCAGATGAAAAATGAGGAAGTTATTCAATTTTATATTTTAAGTAGTAAGAAATATCAGAAATCTTATTTTTTGTGAAGTGAATGTCGCAGAAAACTATCATAAACCTCGTAACATGATACGTTTTGCATTAAGTGCAAAGCACATCGGAGTATCCAATAAGAAAATTCTTCGCGTGTAACTTTACCTGGGTTTTTGCAAAAAGTCGTATCCCCCTTCCTTTTTATCATTTTTTTATGCCAAACCCGGGGGCTTGGAGAATGAAATTTGGTCTTGACAAATTTAATAAAATTGAAACATGCGTGTACATTTTCATCAAACTATGTTCCGATATGTGGACGTGCATAAATAGCATACGCACACACAGATCTTTTTTTTTTTTATATATATATATATATATATATATATATATATATATATATATATATAGCAGCCATACAAAATCTGGACTATCAGAATAAGCGATCAATTTGAATGGAGCAAAAGCAGCGTCATGTTTAGATGTAACAGAACCTATATTCTTCAAATACTTGAAAGTACTTTCATTACAAAAAACTAATTAATGCAGTTACTGATATAACAGACGTAGTCTGTATTTATTCAATCGAAGTTAGCTGAGGACATGAAGGTGTATAACTGAAAACTGGAAAACCGACTTCAGGCCACAATTATTTTGGAGTTTTTTTAAAATTTAATTTGTCAGTGTGTTACTAGGGATGTAAAAGAAGATACATTTATAAAACAATTGTTAATTCTGATGAAAATTGGTTAATGTTTAACGAAAAATAACACACTAATAAAAATTGCCAATTTTCGCTATTTACGTGGATTTTCTGTATGTGGTGAACATAGTTATCAAGTTAAATGACTGTTAAACAATCAACTTATAGTTGGCTACAATTGAGTGAAGTTTATATTAGATTGCTTGATAATGTAGGGAGTTTTATTTTAAATTTGTGTTGAAATCAGTTCGTGATGATATCGAATTTCGTTTTTCGCGGTTTTTTCGCTAAACGCTGTAGCGTATAAATAAAAATGAGGTATCGTTGGACTCGTCATAATGTAAGTAACCTACATCCCGGAGAATAACAAAATTTAAATTACACTAAGCTAAATAATATTTACATAATATTTACACAACAAAATCGGAGAAAAAATGTGAATTTATCGACATTTGATCGGCTTTATCGATTATTGAATTTTAAAGAAAATCGATTTTTTTCCGCTAAGAAATTATCTCTTTCATAGTGCAATGTATTTGCCAAAATTGTTCAATATCGGTTAGTTGGATCTCGAGTAAAAAGGTATCACACAAAACAGACAGACACGCAGACATCCTCTGTTTTATATATATATATATATATATATATATATATATATATATATATATATAGATAGATAGATAGATAGATAGATAGATAGATAAATGAACGTGTATAATTAGGAATGTATCTTTGTACAGCAATATTAGAATTTGGCAAAACGTTTTAAGAAAAATATTTTGGTAATCTTCAAAAATAACGACGGCCTGTATGACTTCAAGAACATTATAAATCATTCATATCGATTTCACACGACAAGAAATATAATTTGTAGGCAGTTACTTCTCTCTGTTTCTTGGTTGGTTTAGATATAAATGATGATTGAAAATGATGGGACTTTACATTTTTCAGTATTCATTGTTTATGATTCGTGTATGTTACTACTTAACAATTTTATAGATCATACCTATTAATTCTATTCATGAATATTATTTTCGATAAGGTTAAGTGAAGTATTATTTAGCTTTGTGTAATTTAAATGTAAAATAAGAGCTCTTACGTTTGAAAACTTTGTGATATTGAAATAATTGAAGAGTAAGGAATGAAAATGTTCTTAGTATTTTTGGAATTCTTACGAAACTTAAAGCAAAAATGTAACGGAACGAACTTCATTAAAGGGGCGGAATGAACATCATTATGTAGCAACGAAATCTCGATAGAAATTATAATGCGCAGTTGTCTTTAATTGATTATTTATTAGATTTACAAACCTATGGCGTACCGACATATTAATGGGTCGTCCATTATTTATTGTATAAAATTCCTTAATGTTCTGATTTGGGATATAAAAATACTTTAGAAAGAGTATGTTACAGCAAGATATAATGTATTACTTAAAATTAACGTGTTTATAAATAACATAAAAAAAGCATGCAAGTAATATGCTCTTTTTATTTTTGCGGAATTTTACATGAAAATATTGCCCGGAAATTAAGTTAAATTTTAGTCGAAATACTGTAAACTTATACCAGTATTTAAT
The DNA here is from genome assembly GCA_903632075.3 of Acanthosepion pharaonis. Lineage (NCBI taxonomy): Eukaryota > Metazoa > Mollusca > Cephalopoda > Sepiida > Sepiidae > Acanthosepion > Acanthosepion pharaonis. Next base: position 804,062 of record CAHIKZ030000804.1, read on the forward strand.
ATTTATCCAAAAATATAAATCATTTTCTCAGAGTTTGTTCATAGTAAGTTGATATAATAAGTTTAACTTCGAAGGATTATAAATTGTTTGCAAAATGACTCAATCATTGAATCAGCTTAAGAGATTAAAGGATGAGTATGAGTATTAGGGAACAAGTTAGGGTCCACAATACAACAGATAATCCGCAGGGGTTATTTGGCACATATATATTTTGTTCACATTGAGTGATTAGGGAGCAGTCAGTCACGTATGATAATGACACATTGTGACGAGCGGATATTAGTATTCATTAATCTTAGATTTGCACGGCTTAATATCCAAAATCTGGTTGTTTTATCTATATTCAAGTAGAGGCAAATGTCGCCAGTAGAAAAACACATATGTTTCAGTTTGTGACGATCTAAATCGTAAGCACTGCGTATAAACATAATCATTAACTAAAGGTCCACTTTTTCCGAAAAACAATTTCTTAACCGTTGCAACTCGGTGATTATTATTATTATTATTATTATTATTATTATTATTATTATTATTTCTCGCTTCGTTCAGGTAGATGGAATAGTTAGTAATCAATCTCCACTGACTATGTGCATCCGATCTTCACTGTGTTCGGCTCTGATGCTCCTGTGGTTTGGTTGGGTTGGTTTCCTAAAATTATCTGCTGTTAAAATCCGATGTTCTTTTTTACTTTATATTTCAGTCGTGGAGGATTTAATTGGTCCGTCTGTAGGTAAAACTTTGACTACAGAGAAATCTATTTGTTTCCTGTTTATTACTGAATATATAAGTATTTACTTGGTTCTGAGATCATTTGAATATTAGAAGATTTTTTTATTTAAACATAGTTATCTAGCTTTGTTTTGTTGCGTAAGTAGTTGCTTCATTGGATATCACGATCACTAATTTTATGTAAAATATTTGAATCCTTGTTCTGTCCTACAAGCTTTTGTTTAAGTAGCAGTGTAGACTTTAAAGCAGCATCCTCTTTAGAGGAAATTATATTCTGGATTTAAAACCCCGAAGAAAGCAACGCGAAATTACTCGTATTTCACTCAAAAGAATTTATGTCACTTCGCGGGCATTAAGCGAAAAATGAAAATGCGGTGTCCAATGATCATCTAGGTGTGAAAAGAACATATCCCCATGAGAAAACATTTATTCCTAACCTATTTCTAGGGATGAAACAGAAGATATTATATATTCAGTTAGTACCATATAACTTATTTTGTTTAATTTCATCTAATATTATTTCAGCTTGAACAAATGTTGTACAAGCAAACGAATATATATATATACATTTTATAATTTCCATAATAAATTAAAAGTGGTTGCAGTGATTCTCATCTAAAGAAATAGCGCTGAAACTGATGAGAAGTGATTTGAGCGACAGCATTGAGATTAAAATATTTTAGCTTATTTTAGAAAATAAAATTATAATAATATTCCGAGCTTTATATATATAAGGATGCTATCTTTCAGGTGATAAATATTTAATTAATTTTCCCCTGACCCTTTATATATAACTACATTATCCTGAATTCCCTGGAAAATACCACACGTGAAAATGACCCCAGTGAATGAAAAACAGTTTAAAACATTATGAGTCATATCGACTTTTCTTTGGCATTTTATTTTTTGTTGATAGCTAATATTTGTCTCTTATGTGCAGTAACCGTAGTGCTATGTAAATTGATCCTGCGATCACCCATTGCGACTGGGTTTTGCTTGGACGGAAGGCGCAATGCGAAACTGTCAACTGCAATTTCCGTTTTATGGCTGGGATGTTTTTATTATAGCATTGCAGACAGCAAAATCGTTTTGAGGAAAAGACAATCTAAATGATGCATCGATAAACTGTCGCAAATTCTCAATTTTCCTTTCGTCTCCCTTAATACTAATTTAGGTTTCTCTTATTTCAAAGGCAGTTTCACTAATAGACTGCTTAGCTGTGTGTCACCACATTGGATGAAAAATAAAAATAAACAAGTTTATTTATCATTGAACAACTTACAATTTATCTCTTTTTTGCCAAGGAAATAATATACGTTTTTGTGCCGGTTGTCGTCATTAATTTGTACCCATCCACTAGTCGGCTTATAGATATTAATTAAACATTGTTTATAAAAGCACAAGTTTAACAATATGTGGTAGGCTGGGGGAAGCCAACTTCTTATCCGAGGCAAAACGCAAGACCATGACAGTCTAAACACTAGTACGGTGCACAACATTACAAAACCGATATTTATTAAACACAAATAAAGACGAGCAAATCAATATCTGAGAATCAAAGTAACGAATGTTAGTCTATTTTTACTTAACACATATTTAACGTATGCTACCTATTGTAATGTATGACTAAACACTGTCTACGCAACGATAATTAGATTTGTGTCAGTCTAAGAAAAACGTTAAAAAATAAAATAAAGATACAACAGAAAAGATTTGTATATATTTCTGAGATGAGCTCAGTGGATAAAAAAGTTTGGTTGAAGTATTCCAGTGACTAGACTCAAAGAATTGTGAGTTCCGTACCTGACTACAGCGGAGTTGATAAAAACTTCGAGATTTGAATCAAAGGAAAATAAATGATGGACAGAGTAAAGGGTTCGATTAGAAAGTTCAATCATCTGAAGTAGACCGAAGCGTACAACGACCAAAAGATGGTGAATATGGCAACAAATATAAAGATAAATCCCGAACAATGTAAATAGTCTAAAAAAAAAAAAAAACAAGTTTGAATATCTATCCGATAAACATTTTGCATAAAATCCCACAGAATTGTACAAATCTTACACTGTATTAAGAATTTTTTTACTTACGAACTTTTGCGAAGAAAACAACACCAACGTACACTGAGAAGAACTGAACATGCCTCTAAATCATTAGGCGTGGTTTAAGCATGCATATAAACACATATGCACCGACAGATACAATCAAGTTAGGTTTTGTAGACAAAACATAGGGTTAACAGATTGATGAAAATAACAGCGGAAAATAATGTATTTCACAGTGACTGAAATACGAGATCTCTCTGAAAAGTAACGGGACTGGTGTCCCACCCAATTTATTTCAGTTCCAAAAAACAAACTACATGGTTTCCGCGTAAATTTAAACCTAGAGTCTAATGCACTTTTTCAAACTTCTCTGCACTGTTAGAAGTATTCTTCTTGGGTGACCCCTCAGCTCCGTCGTTCCGACCCTTTAATGGGCACCACGCCTTCAAAACGAGTGCCATTGATGTTCCCCTTTAGATTGGCGAAAAGAAAAATGTCATACAGAGCAAGATTAGGTGAATAGGGAGATTGTTCCAATAACTGCCGGATACTCAGAGCATTGTGAGCAGGTGTATTGACGTGGTGGAGCAGCCCCAATTTGTCCTTCCACAACTCTCGTCTTAGGGTCTCTTTTTAGAGATTGATTGATCAGGGGCTACCTTGGAGGGGAAATCCGTTAGTCTGTTCTTTGGAATTGAGCTGAATTGTTTTTTTAAAACATTCATGTTATTTTCAAACAGATGTCGTAGATTCGCAACATATAATATGACATTTTTTCTTCAGATCTAATACGGCGGTCCCTGCAGATATTCTCTATAAGTAAACGGTCTCCGGTGTTTATTAAATGACGTTGAACCAAAAGAATATCAAGGTCATTTTAAGGAATTTCTTCTATGTTGACTTTATGCCCTCTGGGTCAGTGATTAATGTAAAGAATTGAAAATATTTAAAAGAGTATCGTCTAGTGTTATTGTCCAGGTTACGACCAAGGAAAAACAACACGAACACAAAAGTAAAAATAACAAAGGTATATTACACGAAATAATAATACAAGATGTGGAAGGTGTAAGTATAACTGTCAGTCTGGTCTGGAGCGAACTACTATCAGTTCGACTCGATTCGGTAGCTAGCCACCCCCCCCGAGGGTTGCATATTGCACAAGGCCGAGTTTAACGTAGGTTTCCCGAGCCCGTAGGCTCGGCCAAAAAATGCCCGTAGAACCCGTATAAACGGGATCGGGTTGGTCAACCTCCCCGAACGAGACTCTGCCCTTCGGCGGAGCCTCGTCCGGGTTCCTCTCTGCTCAGAGGCAGAGAGTTCGACCGTCAAGCCGAGTAGCTCGGCTTAATTCGATCCTCTCTCTTGAGAGGCGTAGTATACATAATGTTAGGAAGAGTTCATTCTGTAGTTATAGGTAAGAACCCATGACATCTAGAATCCTAATTATATAACCTGCTCAGAATTGATGAGATGTCGGCAGCGTAGATATACCGATAATAAAAACAGCAGCCTCGATTATTATGGTTTTTTTTTATGAACACACTCCAGTGCACATTAAGAATGACGATGCGGAAAATCTGATGAAGATATTGAAGATGTATATTCTGTTGGAATATCACAGGGTATGACATCACAGGGAAATGGATACAAATTAAAATCTTTGCAGACATATATGTTTTATCACATGCGCGTGGTGTAATGCATAACAGCTCGGAATAAGAGAACCGGGTTCGAATTATATTCGTGTTCATTACATTTACTTACGTGTAAATACACTTGAGAAAGGTTTTAATCAATCTCCGCCCACTAGCTATTGGTAAAATAGTAGGACATTAATCTGCAAAAAGAATTTGTATTCTAAAAACAATGTTACTGCAAAAATCCATATCCCAAAATAAAAGATATATTCTTAAAATCCTAAATAAGTTAAGCATGTTAATAACACACAAATAATTAGTAGGCCGTAACAAATTTTGTGCTATATGTGTTTGCAATTTTAGCAACACGGTTTATAAGTTCTATCCAATCTCAATCTCCAAAAGAACATACATTTAAATATCCACTATTAAGTAGCCCTTGTGATATAGCAATGTTTAATGTGATATGCTATCAAGCAAAAAATGCTAAGTTCATTCTCCGATTGCGAACTTGCGAGTAAATGCCGTTATTCATATCGTAGTAGCGCATACGATGCTTCAATATCACCACTGAACCCTTTCTATGTCGTTATTTACCAGTACATAAGAAAGTAATCTCAACCTTATATGTATGCATTTGTGGTTGACCTCTGTATAATTTATCTTCAATGCTACTTCCAGTATTTAGCATAATTCATTACTCAGCCAGTGTAGCATCGTTTTTACAGGGAGTAGATTTTGACAGAAAAGTCGAAACCATATAATAACACCTACTCATCCGTACTGTCGCACTCGACGGGTTGAAATAGATACATGAAATATTTATAGATATAATATACAAAGTGACACGAGGTCAGAGTTCGGAAGTAATCTTTCCCCTGAAATCAATAAATCCTGTTGTAAAATATTGCTTTCATTATCAATTTTACCGAATTACGGAGAAAGTGAGCCGAACTGATGGGCAGGAGAACGGATACACGCATTTCAAAAGGCTTAAAACGTTCAGTTGGTTGAATGATTTCTTTTTTATATATATATACAATTCGTCAAATTGCACCCTTTGCTCGCCTCCGTCGTTTCCCAGTAAAGTTGCTAACCACGTCTCGGTTCGACTGCCATGAAACTAAGTTATCAAATTCAGCACCAGGAGTGAAAACTGCAACGATGGAGAGGGCATCTAGGCTGACTAATACTCATATATTAACACATTTTTCAACTGTTGTATATCACAATTAACATGTAAATAGCATCGATAATATTTGGAAAAGAGTGAACTTGTTCCTATCGTAAACACACTGTTTATATATTCTTCCGATGCGTCTCTTCTGATTTTTCAAACATTGATTTATTTTTTCCATATTTCAAGAAGATGGTATTTATTCCCATCTAGGAATAACTTTCTAAGAAATTTACATCATTTATAAGCGCACACATTCTTAATATTTTGAGTTGTTGAAATTCAATCTATTTTGATTAGGGGTGGTTGGGTTTTAATTGTCCTAGAAGTATGAAAATTACTGTAAATTCTAAATTGAAAAATGTTAACTTCCTTGATATAACATTAGATGTAATTAATAATATATACCTACCTTACAAAAAGCCCAATACTAAACCATAGAATATACCCCCTAAGTCTATAATTAAGCGTATACTTTCATCTATCGAAAAAAGAATAAGTAAAGTTTTAGGAAATGTGAAAATATTCAATGGACATAGCAATTTCTATAATAAAGCTCTAAAGGAGAGTGGCGATAAATGACCAAAAGTCACTTATATAAAAATGAAAATGGACACCACAGAAAAATAGAAATAGAAAAACCATTTGGTATACAACCCCATGGATCCAAATGGTAAGAAATAAGTTAGAACAAAAATGCCTTGCATTAACTGATAAACATTTTTCTAGAGAGAGAAAAATCAGTTCAATTTTTAATAAAAATTCCCTCAAATAAAGTAACACTTGTACTGAAAAATTAAAATGATTATTAAGAAACATAATTATATCATACTGAATAAACACCTATACGATAATCAATATATATATTTCTTGATAACATATGTCGTACTGAATCAGTAGTTTATCAATTAAATGTCTCAGCTAATGAACATCCAGACATGGTTAAATTCTACATTAGATGCACAAGGGCTGAATTAAAAAGAAGGTGGAACCAAAATCAAACGTTCTTTAATAATAATAAATACTGAAATCAAACGTCCCTATGTAAATATTTCTGGCACTTAAAAGAAACCGATAAAACACCAACAGTAAATGGAACCAATCGGGTGGCATTTAAGCAGTCACCAGCGGAGGGCACTTAATTGTGCCTTCATCACAATAAGTTGGGTGGTGTAAATGTAGATTTTCAACAATAAACTATAGAAGAAATCAAAATTGATCGCTGGAGTTAAATATTGTATTAATATTTAAGTTTACCTTTAAAACAAACGAAAATTCGTCCACTTAATTTAAAGACAATTTGATGCATGTGGATGATTACTTTCCATACAAACATTTATTTTATTACGTGGGCGATTTTCGATGGATTTCCCAAACAATTTCGATTATTCCCAACTTTATTTCCAAGTTTAAAAAATTGTAATCGTGTCAAAAAATTCGTCACAAAAAATCACGTAAAAAATTGCCGAAAACAATCGCATTTACGAAAACACGGGGATCCATATTTTCAGAATTGTGGGTCAAGTTCCGGCCGGGAATATTTTTTTATTTGCTTGCTGAGTCGGCCTGATGCCTAAATTTTAAGATAGTTTGGATTGGTCTAAGAATAAAGTTGCAAAAACTGTGTGTGTGTATATGTGTGTGAGAGTTAAGGTTTTTTTTGTGTTTTTGTGCTCACCTGTGTGCATGCACTCGCATTTTGATATTTTCTTGTCTATGTCGTATACATGCATTAGTTCATCATTAATATAAGCTTGATTAATAATTGTAGATAGATATTTTGAAAAGAAATGACGCATAAATAAATGTCTAACACTTTATATTGTGATTTCAAGCGTTAATCTGGATACTTGTAAGTTTATTGACATCATTTGACGTTAGAAATTATAAATACATAATTTGAAGCTCGCCATATCTCCTTTCCGTTGTGTGCTCTATTGATACCGTCGTAAATTTCTTCACCGACTACGATATTGTATCGTGGTTGGGTTTTAATTGTCCTAGAAGTATGAAAATTACTGTAAATTCTAAATTGAAAAATGTTAACTTCCTTGATATAACATTAGATGTAATTAATAATATATACCTACCTTACAAAAAGCCCATTTTTAATCCATTGAATATACCCCACTAAGTCTATAATTAAGCGTATACTTTCATCTATCGAAAAAAGAATAAGTAAAATTTTAGGAAATGAGAAAATATTCTATAGACATAACAATTTCTATAATATTGATATCGTCGTAAATTTCTTCCCCGAGTACGATATATCTTGTAATGGTTACACCTATTTTGTTTCTACGAGTATAAATATGATGTATCACGTTCATTAATATGGGCAAGAATTGCAATTTTACAAGAAAATTGCATGTAAGTGCATAAGAATGGATGTTAGTTTTTATAGGTAAAGCGTGGAGAATGTTCAAAAATTTGTTAAAACTCCGGATGATATGTATGTCCGAGCGATTTCGGCTAAAGTTTTAGCCATTATCAAACGTGCTTTTTTATTTTTTCTGACTGAAAGAGTCTAGAGTTATTTAAACACACGCAAAAACTTATCAAACACCATCCCGAAATAATCGTAGAAAATTCATCTATTGTAGCCCCACCGACATTTAAAAAAGACTAAAATTAATGGAAGCGCTGATAATAAAAAAGAAAACGCCAACAGTCAATAACATCACCTATAAACATGGTCACAATATGCTGAGAGTATTTGAATAAATTTCAACAGCTATACATGTATGATATCTTGATATTCGTGTATAATAATAAAATCCTTGATAACAGCTAAAAGAATAGCCGAAATCACCCGGACGTACAAAACATTCCGACATTTTTTACACATTTTATGTCCCAAAAAGAAAAGGAAAAACTTTTTGAACATAAGAAAAATTGAATAAGAAGATAGACGCAGTATCTTGTCAGATTTCTTAAGGAAACTTGTACACACACGCGCGCATACGCACGCACACACAAATACGCCCCACACACGCACAATGGCCTCAAAAATATGTTTGAATTGTTAAGCATCAACAACAATTCTATGCAATCACTATGGAATTTCTGATCTTTCTAGCATAACCAGCAAATTCGGGGCGAAAAATAACTTTCTGAATAAAAGAAAGATATTTGTCATGTTTTTATTTGTGATTGTGTGGTATGCTAGCAGGAAGGTCGTTGTCATGGCAAACTACCATAAAATAACGCCTTGCAGGCTATAATTCACAAGTCCTAAGACACGGTCATTTGAAAATCTGTATTTCTTACCAGGACATCTCATCCACAGACGTCTTCTTTTAGACCATTCCGTAATTTTTCATTGTTGACTTCTAGGAATCCCGTAGAGATTAGTTGAACCTGAACAGAGATCCGAGCCTCTCTTCATGTTCCTTAGTTAGCCGGTCGGTTCGATATTCTACAAAAAGTTTTGCAAAGAATTTGTGATATATCTTATTCATAGTTTCTTTTTTATCTGCATAGAAATATGTCTCGAATATTGTTAAGTTGGTGTCTGTTTTGGGTGTTTGAAGTTCAATCATTGGCGTTGCACAGATCATTTCTCTCTGGGGTCTACATCAACTGGAGTCTGGTAGTATAGACAAAAATCAATGTACACGTTAAGTTGTTTCCGTCATATTTCGGGTTCAGCGTTTCAATTGCTTATTTCCACTCTTAATGTCCAGTCAAATCGATTCGAAAACAAATCCAAACAGAGAATCTTCTTAAGTATTTCCATTCTTTTCATATCTGATTCGATCTTCTCCTCTTCATTGCAGATAGTCTGCGTCGGCTATGGGGTGTACAGACATGAACTCGATTTAGACCAGTGATCAAAATGAACATTATTATTCGTGCTTGATGTATTAATAAATAAAAAAGCTGACGGCGTGATAAGGTGGGGAGTGAATGTGTTAGTATGTGTGTGTCTTTTTGTATCTGTGCGTGTGTGCGAGAGAAAGAGAGAGAAAAAGCATGTGGTGGAGGGGGATAAGGAAAGGGAGGGGGAGAGTAAAACTTTGATCCCAACTGTGGATCTTTACACTAGTTCACATGCTAAAATATTTCCAAATTGGTCTGGCCAATATAATTCCTTCATCGATGTTGTTATAGAAAACTGTAAATTGGATCGAAGCAATGCAATTAATCTACAACATATATCATCATCATTTAACACTGGAGCCTCGTAAACAATTATTAGAAAAATCTTGTTATTCATTCTTTACTGTATATTTTCATCTACTCATTATGTTGATGACTATATATTCAAATAACTTCAATACATATTTTGTAAGATGAGATTAGTTAATTAGAAAACACCAATTTAAGCATCCTAGCTATGTTCTTTTCATAAATGTCCATATAATCTTACATCGTAGAAATTAACTTTTATTTATTCACATAGTTCATTTGCTAAAATAACAAGTTAATTATGCTATCTATATTTCTGAGATGAGGTATTATGTACATTATTTACATTATTCGGACTACTGTTATCAGTTATCTCCTGTTAATTTTCCCTCTGAAAGTTCTCCACTGCATTAACCGGGTATTAGACTCACACTCTTTGGGTCCTATCACCGGATCTAACTAACGCCTTTATTCCCTGTGCCATATGTCCTTGTACATAGCACAGTGGATAAAGGCGTTAGTTCTATCCAGTGACACGACCCAAATGTGTGAGTTCAATACCTGGTTAAGGCGGTGGAGAATTTGAGAGAATTAACAGGTGGTAACTGACATCCATTAGACATGGTACATGGAACTAGAACAATCTACCCCAGTGAGCGAAATAAAGGGTTCAGTTCGACATTCCAACAACCTGAAGAAGGCCGGAGCGTACAACGGCCGAAACGTTTTGATAAATATGGCGACAAAGATGAGGACAATAATCCGAATAATGTAAATAATGTTAATTATGCTAGTATTAATTCCCAATAATTTGGGACCATCTTTATTAAAGTATATTATTTTGCTTTTTAGATTCAGAGCTAATGCATTCTTAGACTGTTTTGATGATTGCAATTTTGCCCAAATAAAATCCTAGTTAATTGCTTATTTTCTATAAATGATCATTTTAATAGAGAGAAATAATTTATATGCTCTTCAGATATTTGACTGTCATCTAAGATCATCACCAAACTTTATCCGCTATAATACATATTTTTTTAATCCACAAGAGTAGATTGTTCTAGTTCCACATGTCAAGCCTGATCTGCATGTCTCCGTTATCTCCCTTTAACTCTACGCTCCAAGTTTTTTCTTCGCCACTGCAGTAGCAAGTTATTAAACTCAAAACTTTTTGGGTCAAATGTTCGGTACAAAATTCTAATCTCTTGAAGGAGTCCGAATCGTGTAACGGCCTAAACGTTGTGAATATGACAATAAAGATTAGAGAAACAGTTCAAACAATGTAAATAATTACAATGCCACAACTCAGAAATATAGACAGATAAAAAAAGAATTTCACTTGTTCGAAGATAAAATAAAGTGAATAAGGAGTCTTAGCAAATTTATCAAACATCTTCAATAACACAGATATTAGACGATCGGCAAAGTGTCGAAAGTTCGATGATCACTTTCTTAAATTATATGATGAGATATACTTTACTTCCTTATCTGTAAAGCCTGAAACTTCTTCTTCTTTATGCGACGTGTCCCCTAAGGGTGCAGGTGATCATGGCTCTTCACAACTTCCAGTCCCTTGTAGCTCGTAATAAATTTTATATTTCTTCTAAGCATTGATCCGCCATCTATTTACTCAAGCTCACTAAGTATGTTAGGCTTCATCTGTCTCTCTTGTCTTCACTCATCCTCTTTGTTCATTATGTACCCTAGAAACCTCAATTGTCTCTTCCTGGTGTTAATTATAAGTTAAAGTTTTGTTCACATTTTCTCCCAAAATTCACAGTTGCTCACATGTTAGAAACAGAAAATGCTCAACATCCTTCTGTAGAACCACATACCTGTTGTTTCAAGTATCTTCTTCATCTGTCAGAAGATTGTCCACCACTCACTCTCATGCAGGAGCACAGTATTTGTTAACATGTCACATTACTTCAACTTATAGTTGCAGACACAGCTATATTCTAGATTTCTCATTAAGTTCCTAGTAACTACCTTGCGCGTATAATAGCGACAGAACTGATGTGATTATACAAAGAAAATTTGCTTTCTGACTATGAGACCAGGGTTCGAATCTCACCATGCTCAATTTGTCAGAAAGGCGACTTCCTGATGTTATCGGACTGGATCGAGGTCAATCCCAGCGTGCGCCAAATTTGGGAAGTGCCTGAAAACAATACAACAGGTTTAACCAAGCTATGTCATCGTGGCCCAGGGCTTGAGCGTTCTGGCCTTGTTCAAATTGTTGATCACGCTAGATATCACGCTCTTTCCCAGAAACTGTAACAAAGGTCTACTCAGCATAGTTGCAATATAAACCACAGGTGGGCTCCCTGGGTGTCGAGTAAATACAGCAATGTGCCTGATCAAGCGTCTGCAATATGGATTGGCTAGCCGCCCTGTTAGACGGGTATCTACAAGTACGAGTGGACAGCTATTATTCTAAGAGCACTGGGTGATCATGAGACGCATATTTGTTTATTCTGACATATTACACTAATCTCGTAACAGACTTAACAGAAATATTCTGATGCCTAACATAATATGTAATATTATCTGTTGTTCTGTGAGATATTCCTGTCTGACAATATTTAAAATGATTTCTATTATAAAGAATCAAGCACTTTGATTCAGGATGACATATTAATAGTGGCAGAAAGATGACGTTTTCCACTGTAAGCATTTACGTCTATAAAACTGTAGTTATGATAAGTAAAATATAATTCTTCTGCAGAATCAAAACTATTAATTATCTATTTTGCTATTATTCACCCAATACAAGGGATTAAATTCCAATTAAAACAGAGGGTTAGAGAAGTAGGATGTTGTAAATGTACATTACAATAATTTTAAGAAAGAAGCTGTCTACTTTGTATGAGAGAATATAAGCATATATTGAACTTATATACTTGGGACATATGTGTGTTTCCTCTCGTTATTTAAAGTTTCTTGTAGTAAACCAGATAAATATACCACGTGAAAAAGATAGTTAAAAATGATCCCAAAATGATTGCTTTTAAAGAAAAGATACGAAAATTATCTACTTAATGAATAACGAAAATATCAAATGTAGATGTGACGTACAGCTATTATATTTATATATTCAACCCGTCATCAATAATATCACAGATTATTAGTATAATTGTTATATTTTAAGAGCTATATTGTTTTTAAATTATTGTGCCTAATTTAATACGTTTATATATAAATATGTATGTATATATATATATATATATATATATATATATATATATATATGTGTGTGTGTGTGTATATATATATATATGTATGTATATATATATGTATATGTATATGTATATATATATATATATATATATATATTTATATGTATACATATATGTATATATGAATGTATGTATTTATATATAAAAATATATATATATATATATATATATATATATATATATATATATATATATATATATATATATATATATATATATATATATATATGTGTGTGTGTTATGATAAAATATAGAGGTTGTAAATATAAAAGTGGACACTGAAATCAACACCCAGAGGCAAGTGTCTGTTTCATATTAAACGCAATCTATCTCTGTGTTTCTCTCTCTTCTCTCTCTCTCTCTCTCTCTATATATATATATATATATATATATATATATATATATATATATATATATATTGAAAATATATGTTATTGCCTTCTGGTGGAGTTGGGAAATATCATCCTGAGAGGGAATATTGAAAGTATTGATTTTTTTCTTTCATTCAATGAAACTACAGTGAATTTTCCTAATAGAAATATACTATTTTTTGTCTTGTTTATTTAATCAATTCAAATCAGGACAAAACATCACTAAGGGGCAGATGGCAAATTGCGAGTGAATGAGAATGAAATAAAATGTTAAAATGAGCGGAAATGCCAAACAACGGATTAAGCTCTACTGCAGTTCAAATGACTGGGACGGTTGTGAACCCAACCCGACAATAGGCGAACACATTTCCTCCTGTTTTGTATGTAGATGAACTGTTACCGCTATATTTTTGGGGTTAAGCGTTTTAAAGAACAGGGATTATTATAAACTAATCATTTTTACTTATTTAAAATTATCTAGTAAGAGGATACAGCATCTTTTAATATATTGCAAAGTTACATTCCTTTTTTAGATTCGTAATTTAAGTCAGGTAACATGCATGATGCAAGCTTGGGCAAAATGTCCATTCTCAAAATTAGGCTAATGTAATATTCGCCAGTAGACTGGTTGCTAGCCAAGTCTGTAATAGCTATTCTGATCAGCTATTTTAACACACAATTGGCCGGGAGGAAGTGATAGATTCATAACTTCCCCAATGGTAGCTTCGCGTAAGTGAATATAACAAACTCGATTGTAATTACAATACGTATCTCTGATTTAACATTCCCCGACTTTATACATCACATCATCAACACATCTAAGATTACAGCCCAGGGTATTCCCAAGTGTTCTCTCACTTGGGTACTAACTAGACTCACCTTTGTTTAAACCAAAGTAATGTTATTTTTTTTGAGGTGATATCAGATATAAGGTTTTAAGTAGTTTTAAAAATGTTACCCCAAAATAAAGTTAACTCTAAGGAATTTTCAGTCACCCTTGTTTCAGCTAAAATGACAGGAATTATAATTTAACACGTGATTCGAACATTAGGTTTTTGAATTTTGTTCGAGTACGTAAAACACAAGAGAATTCAGTACGTCTTTTATCTGCCATATTTTTGCATCAATATTAATTTTTTTTTTAATTCCAAATTTATCTCTTAGTTTGAAAAAATGATGTACACACGTATCGCCGTTGTTATTTGTATCCTATCATGGTAAACTACCACATATTTATATTTTCAGTAACTTTATCAGAATGAGAACAATTGCAGAATAATTCTATATTCAGATAAATATTTTATTTCTAGTAAATACAAGAGAAATTTGAGCAAATACACAACGCAATCATTCGTTAATTCACATGAAGTATATTCTGACACCAGTCTTTAAGATATGACAATCAAATTACTATATCTTTAAAATTCTTTAAAAGAGGTGAGATAATTTCTCGATTGGCATATTTAATAACGGATATATACAAATATGTCAGCAGCTGACATTATACAATGACTGAACTTTCCTGAAAAGAATAACAATTTTAGAAATCTTATATAGATGCGTGAATATGTGAAGAAATATAAACAAAAGAGATGAAAAATGATCTAATAATAAATAAAATAAATTACAGGCCTTCTGTTTTAAAAAAAAATATAGTAATTATTACAAATAGCCTATACAAACGCACAGACATACGAAAAAGCACACAAGTAAATTCACAGAAAACATTCACATGAACAAACACGTAAATACACACGCAAGCCTACACACGCATGAAGTCCCACACACCCACGTACGCGCCACGTATATATATATATATATATATATATATATATATATATATATATATATATATATATATATATATATATATGAGAGAGAGAGAGAGAGAGAGAGCTTACAGGGCGGAAATGATTTGTCAGGCACAAGGACTCAGAGAAAACTTTTGAACTCTATCGAGGACTAGACAACTACCGCCCGAATATCGCAACATTATGGCTCTTGTAAAAGTAAAGAATGGCATAGGGAGGCAGGTACTTACCGGAGCTGTACAGGGAGCTGACATTTTTCATGTATGATTAACGATGGATCGTATAAAATAATATATATATATATATATATATATATATATAGAAAATGAGTATATGCATGCATGTATAATACGAACACTGAATATATTCCGGTTTTCATTCTTTCTTGAGTGTCTTTCGTTATCGACGTTAAACAATGCATACTTATTACAATATTGCTAGTGAAGTGAATTTGATTCTGAATAGATTATTTTCGGGAGTTTCGGTTAGCCAAAACTAGAAATATTCCAAGATATTTAACCGGGAAAAATGACTTACTCCACAATGTTCACAAACCTTTCCCCAATAAATGATATACACGTTTTGCAGTAGGATCTAAATTTTATTGCTGCATTGTTAACGTCGGCAAACTTCATTGAATATTCGATTCATGTCAGTTTACACAAAATGATTAAAAGTTAGGCCTGAAATTTAGAGAAAAAGTTATATCAAATGGATCAAGTTAAAGCATTTCTTAGTGTAGTCACTTTTATTCAAATAAATCCCTGGAGTCAGGCTTTTGTTTATCTGAATGTGCATACACAGCATTAACTTAAAAAGTGGATGCTTTCCACACACAGCCTTCGATTAAACTACCTAAAAATTTGTAGATATCTCCAAAATATACTTAAATATATAAGCAATAATTTCGGCCCGGAATAGTCATAAATGTAATGATAATCATTCGTAAACTGTTTGGAGTAACGGCTAAGGTAGACGGGATTAAGAGAGAATACTGATCTGCAATTCCAGAAGACGAATGTAGAGATGGATTGATATGGAATCATGTTTCACCCAACCATGATCTGATCGATGCACAGGCAGACCGATTGTCGCCGTATTATATTTGCTCTCTCGACTCCTGGGTTCCATAAAACTCGAAAAGACGCCAGCAAACTATCGACTCTTCCCACTGGATTGCCGACCTAGTCAGAGAATCTATGAGTTTCAACTGTAATTTGACCAATGAAAACTCTAATGGACATATAACTTACACATTTCAAATTTGATTTACATCTTTGTAAACTTTCTACAAATCGCGAAGGAAGAAAAGGATTTTACTGTTTATGCCTCAGTAGAAGGAGTCAGGTAAAATATCCAACTATAATTTACTTCTTGATATATTACATACGATCTCTGACTTATAATAAGTTTGCAGAAGCTCTTATGTATATGTTGATATTTTCTGACTCTACTACATTGGACAATTTTCCTCATGTCTAAAAGCTTATCGTAAAAGTAAGAAAAAATGTCTACATAAATATGCCCCGTGTTTGAATTTTTTTAAAGTTATTGAGCAGGATATAAGTATACTTTTAAAACATGAAGGTATGAATTACTTTCTTAAACCAATTTATATATATAAATATATATATATATATATATATATATATATATATATATATATATATATATATATATATATATATATATATATATATCATGTGTGTTTTCTACGTAATCACCATATAGACTCATCCAACTTTTTCTGAAGCCACTGCACTGTTCTCAAATTCACACACAGAGACTCTGTAATATTCGTATATATAGTTTTGAATTAAAATGTGTTTTGTTTTAGTTTTACTATCAGTCATGGTTACAGTGGCCATTTTTCTTTGTTTATATTACCTGCAGCTAGCATGAGAATATGGCCAATTGTAGGAAATTGAATGAAATGATCTTTTATTGTTACAGTAAATTTCCCCCTGTCAAAGCCTTGGAGTCCACCCGAACTAGAGTGTTACGGTTCTACGTGTTTTATACGGGTACAGGTAGAACATAACGGTTAAATATGTACACGAAATGTTATGGTTGTACTGATTAGGGAAACATCCATTTGCGTGTCATTTCCACAGAACAGTGGTTCGCGGGAAGAATCTCTTATTTACTTCTAATCAAAGGAATACGGAGGGAACGTGAGTACTTTGCCACAATGTAAGTGGAATGGTGGGTTCTAGCTGTGAAGGTTAAACATGGCGGAATATGAGTTAGAACTTGAAATCGGTTTTTCGAGTCCATTCCTGTGAGGGCAATCGTTACGCTACTTGTGGCTATCTGAGAAAAAATATTTGTACCTGCCACTGAATGTCTTATGGAAAAATTGATGGGTTTTCCGATACCATCATTAATAATATAAACGTAGAGAAACAATTTAGACAAATAAAATATCTATAAAAATTATGGTAAATTTAATGATGATAATCTATTGTCCGAATATAAATTAAAAGAGAGTTTTCCTCTCAAACTTCTTCTCGAATATAAACTAATTGCCAGTTTTCCTTTCAGACTCATAGAAAATTACATTTATGAAGTCATTCTTTGAAAAATAAATGAACCGAACATGGATTGAAGTCTAAATAAAGAAACAAAAATGAAACTGACTTCATATTTATTAAAAACCCGTGTCTTTAAAGAGTTATTTTTGGTAATATAGATATTATAAGGAGATTGTCTAACGAAATTTGAATTCGAATGTGAGAGAAATATTTTTTATTAGGAATTAAATATTCTTATAATGTCTGAAATGTATCACCGAATTTCACATAGAAATCTACACAGAAGTTTTCTATTAGAACATAGAATTAAAATAACAAATACGCTGTTCTACTTAAGGAAAGGACAATGATAAATGTAAATACAAGCGGGCATTTTAAATTTTAAAAGGTCAAGTAAAATAAATACGACCATAAATGCTAAAAGTGCTAAATCGGAAAATGCAGATATATGCCAAAAAGATAACAGAATAATGAAATAAAAATGAGACCACATAGAAAGTTGTATTTCAAAACATTATTGTTTGTATTTTTAGTAAATAATTAAAAAATAACGGATATTGGGGACGTTTTGAAGAAAAGTACAAGAATAATATTCAAAGCTCTCTGCTTCGAAAAAAAATATCATCACCAGACAACCAGGTAAATAATAATGATGCTCTTGAGATAACAATATTTGAATTAAGTTTCTTTTCATTTCGAAACCGTAATATAAAATAAACTCTAGGGGAAGATGGTGAAAGTATATCATTTCGAACGACGGAGGAGAATAATTAACTAAAGAAAGAGGAAATTATTTCATCAGTACATAAGGAAAAGGAAGTTTATTGAAAACACCAGTTCAGTCGAGAAATAATAATAATTTTTCATAAAAAGTTGCTAATGAATTGTTCACCTATCTTCCAATGATATTAGAACGGTACAGTATTTCCCAAAGCATTTATAAAAATGATTAAGAGACACACCAGATAAAAACCCTGACGATAACATAATTGTTTTAGGAGTAGCCATACATCAACATATTAACTACAAAAACAGATCAACGAATCAAAAGAAAGCGATATAAGTAACTATTCAGTTTCGTTTTGAATAAATGATAAAATGCATCTAAGTCGTTAGAGCAACAGATAGTCTTTAACTGTGTACGAATACATACCACTAATGATAGCAAGATAACAAAGATTATGAGAATAAATATGATAACATGACGATAAAAATTGGATAACACAATGATACATAAAGTAAAGTTTACCGAAAACTAGGAAGCAAGGGGATGTAATTTCCGCTATATTATTTAAAGAAGACATTGAACATATTTCCGGAATGTAAAATGGGAATGCATGGGAGTATTCATGAATGGAGAATATGAAAGAAATATGTGATTTCCTTTCAACATTATAGTTATATCAGAGACATTGAATGAATTACGCGGAAATTACTGAATTACTTCAAAAGAAAACATCTGAATGTGGGTACAAAATAATGAAAGATAAATAAAATATTCAATTTTAAATTAAAGGGAGAAAGACCGTGAAATTAAAAGGTCGGGGACTGAAATTACTCCAAGGTAAAAAATACTAAATAGAAAGTACAGGAATATAATGATTTATAAAGACAGGGATTAAATAAAGTATATATATATATATATATATATATATATATATATATATATATATATATATATATATATATATATATATATTATTTAACAAAAAATATTAAAAATTTTAAAATATTCAGACACACTGTGTTATAGATTAATATTCTTTCGTTTTTTATTATTATTTCATTTAGATTCCTCGACTAGCTTCGGCCAAAATGGCCATCATCAGAAGAAATATTTCTGCTTGCTGGTAGCAGTAAACTACAGAAATGAATGTCTTGCTGGAGAAATTGATCTTGTCTGGAGATTTGTTTATATATATATATATATATATATATATATATATATATATTATATATATATATATATATATATATATATATATATATATATATATTACATATACAGGGGGCTAATGGCAAGATTTAGTTCTGAGAATTTCCAAAATACGATCAAAGATCTAAACATGAAAACTTCAGAATATTTTTTAAAGAACTTCATGAGCATAGCGAGAGATCACGTATATATATATATATATATATATATATATATATATGTGCATATATATATATATATATATATATATATATAAATACATGAATTATTCACACAAAACTAATGCAAAGGTTAATGATTTTAAATGGCGAGACATCCATCTCGCAAACAATTCAAATATTACACAAAAACCTTAGATCCGTTATGAATGAATTGATCCTTGTTCATATAAATTTCTGCCGTATTAGTTGTTTTTTTTACACAAGCTTTCGTCTGTTCATACAGACATCTTCAGGTATATAATAGATGTTGTTCTTGTTTTTTCTCTTAGTAATAAGAGGACATCGAAAATATATGTGTATTGTATCCGAAATGCTATTGAAAATGAGATATTGGTTTTTGAACGCGCCAAAGCAACGCTGAGTTTGATTTTTGAATTTTTTTTTTAAAATGTTTGCGTTTGTACCAAATATGGTAATGAACAAATTATTTTACTGGTAAATTTTACTGTCAAAGTGGCATGAACTATATTGTTCAATAATTACAGAAATGTCGCACTTATTAACCAAAAGTCGCACATGGATCACTTATTTAAATTACAATAAACGTGCAATCAATTTACAAATACATGAATTATTCACACAAAACTAATGCAAAGGTTAATGATTTTAAATGGCGAGACATCCATCTCGCAAACAATTCAAATATTACACAAAAACCTTAGATCCGTTATGAATGAATTGATCCTTGTTCATATAAATTTCTGCCGTATTAGTTGTTATTTTTACACAAGCTTTCGTCTGTTCATACAGACATCTTCAGGTATATAATAGATGTTGTTCTTGTTTTTTTCTCTTAGTAATAAGAGGACATCGAAAATATATGTGTATTGTATCCGAAATGCTATTGAAAATGAGATATTGGTTTTTGAACGCGCCAAAGCAACGCTGAGTTTGATTTTTGAAGATGTCTGTATGAACAGACAAAAGCTTGTGTAAAAATAACAACTAATACGGCAGAAATTTATGTCTGTTTCATGCTCTATCTCTGAGCACTTTATCCCATAAATATAATACAACTTAAAACTATATATATATATATATATATATATATATATATATATATATATATACTTTTATATATATACGTACATATATACTTACATATATTTATATACTTACATATATATATAATTATATATATATATATATATATATATATATATATATATATATATACTTACATATATGTGTTTGTGTTTGTAGTGAGAGAGAGTGAGTGCAAGTGAGCGAGAGAATAATATATTTATATTAAAATACATGTGCTAAATTAGTCAGACTAGAAACGACGACATAAATTGCTACATCCATCGCATCTTACAATACATTGTCTGTGTAAGTGAACATCCAGAGAAATGAGACACATGTATTTCATAAAATTAAAGTACATTCTTGAAGCATTTATTTTACATTTAATCTGAAGCTAATAGAATTAATTGAGGATTTCCAATAATCGAAATAATTTGCTGCATTTCAAAAGTAATTTAAATTGACAAGGATGAGTTCTTTTCTTGAAATCGCATAAAGACGTTGCGCTTTGCCATTTTAACCATCTTTTAGCAGTGTAATATTCTTTATTAAAAAAAAATCCACAAATAAATTATACTTTTCCGAATCTTTAATTGAGAAATATTACCTGATTTAAAGTATAATGAATTTGACTTGAAAAATATTACTTATTTATTTTAGACTAATGTAGTAATGTATTTTAATATGAATTTTGGTGTTTATTTAAGTTGTTAAAAACTTTATTGACAGATTGACAGCTTCATAGACAAACGGAAATGCAATTAATTTTCTCTCCAGGAACGTATCAGTAAAAATCAATCGTGGAAGATAAAGTGTGAGCGTTTTTATAGATATATATTTTTTTATCTACCCATTAATATTTAAATAATAATAAATTATTCTCCGTAATCATGTGTTTGATTCAATTTTAGGTACTTTAGTTTTAAATTTACTGCCGTTACCGCTAATTAATTTCTGATAATGTCATGTATGGAAGTTTCTATGAACAATGATCTTCAAACACAAAAGTCGTTACACACAAAAAATAAAATTCATGTATGTTTTTTTTTTAAATTACAGGGTGCTGAATTGTAGTAAATGTTCCCATTTATGATTAGGAAATATAGCTTTTAATTAATAACAATATCGCATAACCCGTAAAAATTAATACAATAAGTATTGACACTTTATAAAATATTCTAATTAATTATTATTAAAAATGAAAACAATTCTTGTAAAACTTCATTATTCATCGAAAAAATAGTTTTCTTAAGAAAATCGTGTCCATAATATATGTTAGTCATATAACATCTAACTAATATAAACGGTTTGTCGTACGAAAGTTAATTTCTCAAAATTTCATAAAATTAAAAGCGAGGATAACAAATGTATATTTTTTCCTATTATTTTCTAAAACAGAATTTTTTCTTAAATAAATTAATTTATTTGTAATTAGGTTCTTAAATTTTGCGGTGAAATCTGGCAATTGTTTGAACTTGGAATGAATTTGAAAAATACAAAAAAGGAAAACAAAAAAAAAACCCCAAAAACACAAAGAAAAGAAAACGCTTAAATTTCATATACTACTCATTGGTTTCTTCCTAACGCAATAAAAACACAACATTTGACCACAATTTCGAACATTCTAAAAGGGATAACCCTATTTGGTTTTCTGTTAAGGATAACATAAACATTTTGACGATAAAAAGATATTCTTCAGTAAGCTCAAACATGAACATCTAAAACGGGATGAAAATGAATGTAATGGATTTAAATCGCAAAAAACTAACATGTCACAACCAATACCTGGGTTTCGAGGAATAATTATTCTACGTTATCAATGAGGTCAAATTCACTAAAACCACTAATAACCCTCAGAAAAATGCATAAAGTCATTGCGACCATCAAACAATCGGATAAGATTATCAACAATTCTTAGAAAATGGGCAACCATCACCAAATTTGTGTTCACACATATCAAAAAGCCATTAATAGAGAGGCCAATAATAATTACCAAAAGGCAACCAAGCACTGGTTACCTTCTATCATTAGCGTAGCCAAAAAGACTTCCGAAGAGCAAAAAATCGAGGATAAGGTCTAAGATTTGTACATGCAGCAGGTTTCCATCAAGATAAAAGACCACAGGTATAGCTTCTCATATAACGCTCAACTAATATCATAAGAAATAATGTCTCTTTTCTTTTTAACAATGTATAATGATTTTCTCTAATTTAAAGTAAAAAAAAACCAACACTTCTCTGGCCAAATTAAAATAAAATCACCAGGAATTAAAAAAAAAAAAACTTTTGAACCGTGGTGTATAGATGTGGGTGTCTGTGATAGAGAGCCTGTGTACCTGCGTTCGTGTAAATTATGTCTAAAATAGTTTTCTTTAATATATGAAAGTATATTTGAACTTTTCAACTCTTCATTCAGTGTGATAACCCGCCAATATCAAAAGGGTTGTTATAGTATTTTGCTCTGTTAAAAGCCTCCACATGATCATATCCCATTTCGACACGCCATCTGCAAATTGGAGACGATCTCGCAGAAAACCACATTCAACCAACATCGTGAGAGCTATGCGGACATGCTGGATCACGTTGGCTCAACGGCTTCATGGTACCATATTTAGCAGAAGCATAAGGACAATGTTCTGAAGAATTAATGACAAAATGAATCGTCTGGTTCTTTAAACATTTATCGGACTAGCGTGATATTTTACGTTGATGCAACTAAAAATTCTCACGAAAATATGGGACGCTGAATTTTAAAACTTTTAGATTTATTGATTGTTTTCAGTATTTTTCCGTGTATATCATTTGTCCAATGTTGCTTCTTTCTTGACAAACCTTCTCTTGTGACAATATGGTATAATTAAAAACAAATTTGCTAAAACATAAACAAGAAGAAAAAAATGAACGTCACGAATACACACACACACACAAAAAATATATATATATATATATATATATATATATATATATATATATTTACACACACACACATATATATATATATATATATATATATATATATATATATATATATATATATATATATATATATATATATATATATATATATGAGCGTGTACATGTAAATTTCAGTGATACATTATTCTATCTTTACACGTCATTGCAGTAGGCGGTAATTAGATGACTTTTTAATCCGAGATCCTTAAAAATGTCACTCACATATCTCTTTACTACTGTTAGTTAAATCCTAGGGGCCAAATCTGTATTTTAATACCTAATCCGAAGGTTTAATCATGTATAATGATACAAGATTAGGGGCCGGATAAAAATGATCTGGTCAGAGAATGTATATGAATAACAGATTAGTTAATCCTCTATTTTTAATACCGGTATCAGTCATAACATTGTTATGAGGTAAACATTAATCCACATGATTTGATAATGATTCATACGACAGAATTTTTTACTAAATGATATATTCAATTCTAACACGGTCATGAATATGGTGTTGTACGCTTTAAGTTATTTCTTATATATTCATTTTTGTGGTTACCGACTTTTTGCCAAGGATGCAATATAAATTGTCATAGAAAATAATACAATGTACCGTTAATATTTTGATTAATTTGTAGATCATACAATGCGATATATTATAACTATGATGACAACAATCATAATGAATTATCTACTAATTTATAAATTTCTTATATACAATGTTCTCGAAAAGAGACGAATTACAATTGCCTTTCCAAATAAGAAATATCAATGATGTGTGTATATTTACCAAAAATTTACACAACATAAACTAAAGGACACATTTTAGAAACGAATCTACTGATTAATTTACCTTATTCAAATTATGAAATTGTAATCTGTATACGGTTTAATATATTTTATTTATATATTCATTAAAAAGTTGGTTAGAATTTTTGTTAATTTATACATTCAGTTAAGTTATTCCTTTTCCCTCGGTATTTTATTTCAAATATTTATACACCTGCTTGATTTTTATATTAAAAATATCACTCACGCTGTTCCGACTCTCTCTCCCTCCCTCTCTCTCTCCCCCCTCTCTCTCTATCTGTCTCTCTCTCTCTCTCTCTCTCTCTCTCTATATATATATATATATATATATGGGTGTGTTTTTGTGAAAGTGTGTGTTTATATAAAAAATGTATTACACACACTTTCTCACAATCTCTCAGACACATGCACACATGTACGTGCACACACACACGAATGAGCGCGGGCACACAATCTCACAAACATACTCGTTCAGATATTATCGAGAAAATGTAAGAATGTAAATAAAATCTACGGCAGTGTTCGAACCTGCATCTGAAAAAAGGTCTTTATTGCGTAGTTCGAACGAAATAATACACAGTGTTTACTACTTAAAAAAAGCCAAAAGAAAAAAAAATAAGCATCTAAAGCAATAAAGATTAAATTAAAAAAAATATCGGATGAAGATTTTGCATTTTTTAAAAATTATACACACGTAATTTATACATATATATATATATATATATATATATATATATATATATATATATATATATATATATGTGTGTGTGTGTGTGTGTGTGTGTGTGTAAATAATAAGACAGAACAGTAAGATATATAATCCGGGGTTCTTATAGATATTTTTTATTTTTACAAAACAGTACTCAATGTAAATTTACAGAGCATTAATATTATAAATCAATTGATTTAAAATATGTTTTTTTTCGCTACACAGTTCTAACCATGTTTCAAAAATGGAAGCTAAAAACCACGTATTTAATTTTGCGATTAAATTAAAGACATTAGTTCCATTTCATCCTCAAGCGAATTTTGGAGTAACTTTTTAAAATTACTGGGTTTTAAATACACAGCTAAAACAAAATTCATGTTTCCAAGGTTAAAGATAAATCTATTTTTCTAGACAGGGGTGGCTGGGTTTTCAATATGTCTATAATTTAATGTATCAGTTATTGCTACGTTTGGGTCGTGGGAAGGGATGCATTTTTCAATGAAATCTAACTTCCGTTAAAGCCTGTCGTCTAGAATTTTGAAAATTATATTGTTAACGGCTAAAATTCTTACGGCCTTTTTTTTCCGTATATTTAAAGTATGTTACAATTTTTAAAATTTTATATTTAAATATTACTAAAGTAAAATTTTCATTACTCCGATTTAGTAGACTTTATTTATTTATTTAATTACAAGCAAAAAAAAGAAGTTTAGGTTAGAATTCATTTTTATTAACTACAGTTTTAATTACAACTTTAAAATATTTTCATTATTAGTTTCTATAGCCTATATCTAAATTAATAAAAGTAAAATGTTACTTACCGTCAGTAAAATTATTTTTCTATATCAAGTATATTTATATTACGATTTTAAAAATTTTTTTACATTTAAATATTTTTTAAGTAAATATATATATTTTTTTTTACGGCAAAAATATCTACTTCATTTCTCTATTTTAGTAAACTTTATTTATTTATTTAATTACAATTTAACAGAAGTTTAGTTTAGAATTCATTTTAATTAACTACAATTTTAATTACACATTTAAAATATTTTAATTATTAGTTTTTTAGACTATATTTCATTTAAAATGTATCCGAGTTCTTTACCGCCAGTAAAATTATTTTTCTATATCAAGTATATTTATATTACGATTTTTTAATAAATTTTATATTTAAATATTTTTTAAGTAAATTTTTTTTTATCTTTACGGCAAAATAGCTACTACATTTCTATAATTTAGTAAACTTTATTTATTTATTTAATTACAATTTAAAAGAAGTTTAGGTTAGAATTCATTTTAATTAACTACAATTTTAATTACAACTTTAAAATATTTTCATTATTAGTTTTTTAGACTATATTTCATTTAATATAAGTAAAATGTATCCGAGTTCTTTACCGTCAGTAAAATTATTTCTCTATATCAAGTATATTTATATTACGATTTTTTAAAAATTTTATATATATATTTTTTTTTTGAATTTTATATTTAAATATATTTATATTTAAATATTTTTTAATCTTTTTTGGTTTGTACAGAGACGATGGCCTTATGGTTATTAGAAACTCAACCAACTTCAAAATAGATAGAATTCGAAAGGTTTTATACAAAGAATTTTAAAGCATGGGCTTAAAAATTACGGTTAGCACTAAATTAAAAAAGTGAACTTCCGAGATATAACATTCGATCTAAATAATAATACATACACACCTTATAAAAAACCTAACACTAATCCTTTATATATACACCCTAAATCAAATCACCCCCCCCAACTATAATTAAACATATACGGTTATCTATCAGGAAACGAATAAGTACAAATTCAGCAAATGACAAGATTTTCGATGAGCATATTAATTCCTATAATAAGGATCTAAAAGTGAGTGGCTACAAAACCCAAAACTAACTTATATAAAAAATATAAAAAATGAAAATGAAAAGCATAAGAAAAACAGATGTAGAAAAATAATTTGGTAAGGCCCCCCCCACAACCAAATGGTAAAGTACAAATTAGGACAAAAATTCCTTGCATTAATAGTCAAGCATTTTCCTAGTTAAAGTAAACTAAGTACTATTTTCAATAAAAAAAACACTAAAATTGAGTTACAGCTGTACGGAAAACTTAGAAAAAATTATTAAGAACCATAATGCTAATATCTTAAATAAACACTTATACCATAACCCCAAAAATTTAGACAATGTAAAAATAAAAACCGATGAAAATAAACAAAAATTATGTAATTGTAGAAACCCTCATAATTGCCCTCTTCAAAATAAATGTTGCACTAAATCAGTAGTATACCAATGCAATATCTCTTCGATTGAAAGTCCTGAAAACATAAAAATATATATAGGTTGCACTAGCCATGACTTCAAAAGAAGATTCAACCAACATCAAACTTCATTTAGAATAAATAAATGTAAAAATCAGACATCCCTATCAAAATATTTCTGGCACCTAAAAGAATCAAATAAAACACCTACAGTAAAATAGTTAATAATAAGAAAAGCTAGAATATGTAGGTCATTAAATGACCCATGTCCTTTGTGCATACATGAGAAACTATATATTGCTAAGTTTATAAAAAATAAAAATTTACTGAATCAGAGAAATGAAATAGCTATTTTATGCCGTCATTGTCAAAAATTTTCCTTAAATAATATTTAAAAATAAAAATAATTTTATAAAATAGGATCAGGTAATATACATACTTATATTTAACATGAAATATTAATAGTCAAGCATTTTCCTAGTGAAAGTAAACTAAGCACTATGGAAAAAAAAATTTTACTTAAAAAATACTTTAAAAATATTTATAAATATAAAATTTAAAAAAAAATAGTAATATTAATATAATTTCACTTACTTTAATTAACTCTAAAACATTTTACTTCTATTAAATGAAATATAGTCTATAAAAACTAATAATGAAAATATTTTAAAGTTGTAATTAAAATTGTAGTTAATTAAAATGAATTCAAACCTAAACTTCTTTTAAATTGCAAATAAATAAATAAAGTTTACTAAATTAGAGAAATGAAGTAGCTATTTTGCAGTAAAGATAAAAAAAAACTTACTTAAAAAATATTTAAATATAAAATTTATTAAAAAATCGTAATATAAATATACTTGATATAGAAAAATAATTTTACTGGCGGTAAAGAACTCGGATATATTTTAAATGAAATATAGTCTAAAAAAACAATAATGAAAATATTTTAAAGTTGTAATTAAAATTGTAGCTAATTAAAATGAATTCTAAACTAAACTTCTGTTAAATTGTAATTAATTAAATAAAGTTTAATAAAATAGAGAAATGAAGTAGCTATTTTTGCCGTAAAGGAAAAAAAAAATTACTTAAAAAATATTTAAATGTAAAAAAAAAAATTAAAATCGTAATATAAATATACTTGACATAGAAGAATAATTTTACTAACGGTAAGTAACATTTTACTTTTATGAATTGAAATATAGGCTATATAAACTAATAATGAAAATATTTTAAATTTGTAATTAAAACTGTAGTTAATTAAAATGAATTCTAACCTAAACTTCTTTTAATTTGTAATTAAATAAATAAATAAAGTCTACTAAATCGGAGTAATGAAAAATTTTACTTTAGTAATATTTAAATATAAAATTTTAAAAAATCGTAATATACTTTAAATATACGAAAAAAAAGGCCGTAAGAATTTTAGCCGTTAACAATATAATTTTAAAAAATCTAGACGACAGACTTTAACGGAAGTTAGATTTCATTGAAAAATGCATCCCTTCCCACGACCCAAACGTAGCAATAACTGATACATTAAATTATAGACATATTGAAAACCCAGCCACCCCTGTCTAGAAAAATAGATTTATCTGTAACCTTGGAAACATGAATTTTGTTTTAGCTGTGTATTTAAAACCCAGTAATTTTAAAAAGTTACTCCAAAATTCGCTTGAGGATGAAATGGAACTAATGTCTTTAATTTGATCACAAAATTAAATTCGTGGCTTTTAGCTTCCATTTTGAAACATTGTTAGATCTGTGTAACGAAAAACCATATTTTAAATCAATTAATTTATTATATATATATATATATATATTTGTATGTATATATGTTTGAATTTGGAAGTAGAATTAAAACAAGCACCGGTACCATCGAAGTGTTAATGATATATGTAGATTTAGTTTTAAATGATGTATATATTGCTCTTTTGAACTGTGTGTAAGAACATAAAAATTGAAAGGATCAGTGACGCATTTAGTTCTGAGAAGGAGAAACCTCATATTAATTAACTTTCATTGATCAAATATTTTATCGAAAATGTTTGAACGTACAATTAGAATGACAACAAACACAGGTTACAGTAAAATTGAAGTGTTAACGATGCAGGTAAACTCATTTTAATTGTAATTTTTTAATAGCTGATATGTCTAGATTTATAAGGTAGCATAAATCTTTTAGACATTCACTGATTATAATCTACAATTTATAGTTATTAATTTTAATTATCCCACTTAATATGAAACATTAGTTTTCTGTAAAAATCAAATATGATGTAAGGACCTGCACGAAAATTGAATGCAGAAAATGCCAATTCAGCGCAATTTCAAATCGTCCATGCCTTACATCTTCTTTTTAATTCAAACATAACTTTTTTATAGGAAAATATAATTATACCTGTTAAGATAAACACCATATGCAGAGGGCGTATCCGTGTGTAAAAGCTCCCTTTCATGTTCTGATAATGTTTTATTTAAACTCCCAGATGTCACAATCAAATACTTCCTGTGACATTTTTGTGTCTTTTTGTAAATACCTGTTATTGAAAATGTGTTTTTTTGTTAATGAAATCCGTTATTTCATTTTTGAATATATTTGTAGAATGTTATTGAAGTAAATTCTTTATAGTCCCCATCGTTATTGAAATGTTAAGTAGTATTTTGGGTCTTGATATTTTAAGGATATACATGATATTTTATTTTTGCGGATTTTTAAATCCTTACTAAAAAAAAAAAACATTCCTTGAAATAATTAAGATATTCAACATACTAAATTATTCTCCGCGCATTTTTAAAATAACATGTATATAGAAATAATTATATAAGTACACACATAATTCATGTTTTATACAATAGGAAGAAAGAATATAAAACATCTATATATGGCAATGTAACCATTTCCAATTTAATGTAAATATGAGTAGTCTAAATATTTCAGTGTATTTCTCAAGTGTATAATTTATATTCGAATTTAAATATATTCTTCGAATGTTGATGGATTAATTTAATTCTTAGACACATGTTAAGAGTATTACAAACATCTTTAATTGTTCAGCAGAATTATTAGAAATGTTTATTCTTTAAATCTTATTTTGTTTTACTTGTTGTATCTAGAGTAGTTCTAATTCGAGATGAAAATTCACTTATCTCATTGTGCCTGGGTGACCATTTGTTTGCATAAAACTCCATTATGAATACCTATAGATATTTGTTCATTTAAATTATATTGTCAAATATATGTTGAATTCTGTTCACATTTTTCCGGTGATAAAGCAAGTTAAATTCCTGAACATATCATAATCATGACTTGGTAATAAGCTGAATGTAATACATCATTCTTTCCCAGATGCCACATATAATATCAAGACCTTATGAAATTTTATATGTATCGAATTGTACAAAAACTACAAATTAATACGATTTTGCATATTAAAAGACACCAATAGTCACTTAACTTTATGAACAGAAAACATGATTATCTCTGTAAAATTTATTTTAAATATACACATAAAGCAAATGACACCAAACATATCAGAAGCAATTACAAAGAAGGCACAAATATATATATATATATATATATATATATATATATATATATATATATATATATATATATACATCAATTCGTAAGATATATTATTTGTTTTAGTATGCAAAACTATTTTATCGCATTTATCATTATTTTATAAGAGGTGTCATTATTATGGTATAAGAAATTATTTTGCATGCAACATGTTACTACTGAATCTATGTTGCATCCGTTTCAAAACACTCTCAAAACTATGCAATGGATTAATCGATTTCAATTATTTTCCCAATATGATCATCAGTAAAAAAATTAAAAATATCAACGTACACACAAATCTCCGGGCGTTTGCCGATGTTTGTTATTATCAAATTTTAAACGTGTAAGCCTTTCAAATGGCCGACATATTACAGAGTATATTACTTGAACTTCTAAGCATGGGCCAGGAGAATGATCAGATTTATTTTAACTATATACTTCCGGCTGAAATTAAAAAATTGACGCAAAATTGATAGTAAGGGGATTTTCAAATATTAAAATAAAAATATGGTACGAAAACTACAGGAGTAGCTTGTTGAATGCATGTAAATTTTACGAAAGTTAACTTGAGTGACTTCGTTTATCTAAAATGCTATATGATTTCTTCAAATTGTCAATAGAGTAAGCAGATAGATCAACAATCAGAAACATTATGCTTATGTATTTAAAAATGTGTGTATTGAAATTAATACAAATATATTAATACCGCTCAATGCGATTGAGCATAAAGGAGGAAATTCTCTTTCCATATGCTCCTCGATGATAAAAAACAAAAAACAAAAAAAAAAAAAAACGCTTTCCTACAGACAAAGTGTTGCTCGCTTCTTGATACTCTATCCCTATTTTCATAAGATATCCGTGGAAACTACATTCCATGGGTCCACAAGACTAGACACTCAGATCTAGAAATCGCCAACTTAGTAAATGAAATCCACCCATCTTCATTCAAATCATATTAAATTGTGAAGTAAGGAACATTTCGATGTAGCCAGATTCCCTCTGACAGACTCTTTGCCAGAACTGTTTCAATTTTTATAAATTCTGACGAGTTGGTGTTTTTTCCTTATCAGATTTAAATTCTTCAATTCCAGCTCAAACATTATATATCTTACATATCCTGATATTATACAACCATTCTACCCTCTCTATAGACGGTTATAATATCCCTATTTAGTAACCATCTTTCTTGAATAGTACTTATGCCTTGCATCGTGTTAACAATAGTAAATGTATTCAACGAGTAGAAACTCATATAAGAAAATTATTCAATTATGAACAGTATAATTAGAGGTTTTTTTTACTTATTTATATAGTGAAGTTCTTATGAGCAGATTCAAACATTTTTTTACACATAAGATATCAACAAAAGTATAGTTATATAATCGTTGCATTAATGATCAAGTAGTTATTATTAGACTGCACATTCACCTTGCTACGTTTGGAGTTGTGACTGTCATAGCAAGTATATTTTTATACGATCAGGTTGACCACGTATAAACTGTTTTGCATTCGGAGTTGCTCTTCTGGACCTGTTGCCAAGAAATGCTAGATTGCTAAATCTGGTTTACTATTAACTGAATGGACGAGAGATAGATTCATAGAATTCACGTTTATCTGTGTAAAAGCAAATGCAGTATTATTCTATGTAATTTGAACTTGGCACTCCAATTTCAATTTCAACGCCGTTCACCGATAAATTACGTGAATATGAATATATAGAGCCTTTACTTTTGGAAAGCTGCCACTGATTAGATATTTTGTATTTCAACATGTGTTATTTCATTCACTTTTCTGCTCGGTGGGAGACCACAACTTTCTGTCTTTTCACAGTTCTTTTATCATATTTGCTTCACCTGTGTTGATTTATGTTTATTCCTTTTCCATATCCTTTTTAAAATTCTCTTTAGATTTCTGTTCTAAACTTGTGCTAGTCTTTTATTATTAAAAAAAATATAGTTTACACCAGACAATAGAGCATTATTCCAGTTCAATATACTCTATTCGTGATCACCAGCAAGTAACTCGGTCTGTTTCCCTTAATCTCGTTCACACTTTGAAATATCCGTGCTTTAAACAACGATTTAGCTCTGTAGAAACAAAAGCCATAGTGCGAAGATGATTGGATATAATGAAACTGGGAAATCTAGCCAATGCAATATTTCGTCAAACATTCTGAATGAGACTTGAAGAATTCGTCATTGAAACAATTCAAATTGTATTAACAATATCTAAACTGTCTTAGTTAATTTTTTCAATAAATTAATTTTCATTCTGAGACTGATTTATGTTGCAGCAAATTCGTTTTCAATATTTTCATATGTTCGTCTATCTGAACGCCTTTAATAAAGTGCATACCTGTCAATGAATTCCAGGTGAAATTTGATTCGTTGTCCCCATGAAAATTCTGGACATTTTTTATTGAATTATGACCAAAAAATTGATCACTTAAATATTTTATATGGACGTTTATCTACATCTCAGTAAAATCTATTCATCTGCATTTGTATATACGTTGACCTCTCTGAACCATCTATAAATTTGTTTGCTATATTGTCTCACTGCAGATTTAATAGGTCCAGCTCAATAATGCGCAATTATATTCTCTCTGATTGGTTACTCAACATCTTGAACCGGTTCATAAACCATTCAAAATGGCTAGACCATCTTTGGAAAGATTTCTTAAACATCTTACACGGAGACAACTGCTCTTAACTCTCAAACATGAAAATGGAATAGGTTTATAGGTTTTGCTTATGATGTGACGTGTGGTCTGGCAAAACACAACAGTTAATTCGACAAAGTCAGTCGTAATAGTTGTTAGCAATCAATACTCAGGTAGACAAATCACTGCAAAAGTATTATTTCCTTCCTTGACAATTACCCAGGACTACTTATAAATGGTGTAGTCAATTCATCTTAGTAAGGAGGGAACCGAATCTTACAGGTTCATAAGTTTAATCGATGAGAATATGTCTCTGCGTACTTTGCAAAGTGATTTTCTAAGAGGAAATGTGCAGCCTGCTTAGTATATAAATTCAGCATTCATTAAAGCCATTTGTCAAAAGTAATGCTCTTTTATATTTAAGGTATTAAGTTATGATAATAAATTAATAGACCCTGCAAATGAAAGAAAAAATTCACATTGCCAATTCAACTTCATTTAATGTTGCCAATATTCTTACAGAATTGTTAACACCATTTTGATAATTATTATTCAATCATTTACTATTCATTATAATAATGTATTATTTAATAAATATTTTAGTCGTGGTGTAAAGAAAACACTTTTATTTCATGTCTAGCCTCAGAATGATATCATTATTATTATAATGTTTCATGAAGTATCACATTTGACATTACACATTTGGATTTTTTCCTTGGACGAATTGATCTCTTTTACATAAAGATTCTATAGATTCTATAAAACTTTTACCGAATATATTTACAACGAAGATTTCATTCAACATTTAATCCGATTCCTTAGTTAAATCCACGGAACAGAATTGTTCAACATAAAAGAAATTCCAGAATCATTATGAACATTTATTGCATAATATCCTTCTGCCTTATCAACATTTATCTAATTATGTAGAAAAATTAACGATAGAAATACAATCAGCCGGCTAATTTGCCAAAAGATTACGGTGAGGCGATGGATGTTCTGTCTCTTGAATGTAAATTTATTCTATATCATAAAAAAGAACATTATTCATTAAACACAAGTAATGGTAGGTACAGAGTTGGAAGAATATTTTCTTTGAAATATTTATTAATGAAGAATTTAGAATTGGATTTCACGGAACAAAAAATGATTTACTCTGTTTAACAAGGTCTGGCACAATATATCATATGCAAAATCCAACATGAGTATATAGCTCATCATATATTTCCTTCTTTGTTAATCATTTCACTCAAAGCGAGGAGAGAAATAACCACTAAGTTGCAATGATTTACAGAGAACAATAAAATATTTAACTATTAGTTTAAGTCATAAATAATTTCAGTTTTGCTTAATCTGAGCTATTCTTCAAAACATAATGAACACTTATATTTCATGCAATCGTACACCAGTCTCATATACAATTACCTGTTTTCATTTATCAGGCAGCTCTTCGATCATTTTCGTGAAGGACTCCACTGGTTTTCATGCAAAAATCTGGAGTCTTATTTTCATTGGTGATGATATTACTACAGCGACGAATTTTGAATCGATATGAAAATGTAATATTATCTTAATAGAAAGTGAGAGGAATATGGCATGAGTGCCAGAACGGGACAAACGAGATTTTAATGTTATCCCGTGTTATTCACACAGCCTTGCGTTGTCATGGAGGGAAGCATTTTTTTTTTTTTTTATACTGGCGAGCGCTGGTCACTATTTGTCAAATGTTTATCGTCACGTTGCCACTTCTGCACGTACAAATCTTCATTTACTGTTTAAATGCATTTTTAATAACTATGAATTAATAATAAATTGATGGTCCCACCCGATACACAACGTACCCTGTCTTCAAAAAACTCCGCTTGTGGTGCTGGGTCAGAAGATATTTTGGACATTATCGTATGTAACACATTTCTCATCACCTGTTAGAATATTTTTAAGGATACTATTTAGGATGATACTTTTATCATTATAAGAGATTCCCCAAAATGTTTAGTACTTATGAGTTACAATTAATAGAAATATGCCATTCCTAAATAGAAAGCTAGCAATAAATATGAACTAAGCTTTTCTTCGTCTGGTACAGTGAAAATAAATCGAATGTCTATTGAAGACTAAAATCAAGACTTAAGCAAAAATTTTTAACAAAAACCTAATTTTTTATCATTAATTCATCTCATACGTAGATTTATGAATTTGCAATAATATTTGCAGGCTTATCATTTTCTTTACATTATTAAAGAAAGGGGAAAATTTCATTAAAATCCAAGAAACGAATTATCTTTTATGTAATATCAGTTTCTTATACGGCAGGCAGGGACTAATGGAAAATCTCATCGCAAATTTAGGAAAATGCTTGCGATAAAAGAAACAGGGTTCTAGGGAAGGATGTTTAGAATATCATGTAGCGAACATGTGCGAAACAAATAAGATTTAAAGAAAATGAAAAAGAAAGGACAGTTTTACAACAAAAAGAGACAGCTGATATTTCTAGTGACCATAAGGAAGAAAGAGGGCTTGGAAATTTTGATACTCACATGACATATTGTAGAAAAGATGGGAAAAGGAAAATGGCGAACAACCAAACTAAAGAGCTTGTGAAAATGGGTGGCTGAACAGGGTTTAGGGGAGAAAGAAAAAAGAAAAAAAGAAAGAAAAAAGGACAGGAAATTATCAAGTGTCATGATCTTCAACGTCCTGAAGGGACATGACACATAGAAAAATGTGTAATAACGTGTAGGTTATATAGTATATATATTAATAATTTACAATATATAATAACAAGTGGAAGTTGGTCCGTACTGATAAAATCTTGATAGTCGAATATTGTTGAATATTGCATCTCAGTCATATATTGAAGCTGTATATTATTCTTCGTTATAAATTAAACATATAGTCACTTGCCGTCATTTGAAGCTGACGCATTCTTTTTAAAATTAATAAAAACAATAATTTGATCCATATCTTCTTTGCGTTAGGTTAAACTGAAGCCATTTGATTTTCCATAGTCCTAAAATATATTTATAAATTTGGAAAAAGAAAACTCAATTGAAATATTTTGCGTTGAATTCAAGGAAGTCAAAGTTTAAGTAAAAATTTTCACTACATATTTTTGTTTAAGCTGACGAACAACATACACTGATAATAAACCTAGTCTGAATATATGTAAAATAATACACTAAGTGCAAATTTTTGCATGCATGACATGGGACAAATTCATTTTTCTATTGATACAATTTAATCAATTTGAAAGCAAAATATGAGATCATAATATAACAAAGGAAAAATTTTTATAAATATAAAAATAAAAAAAAAAAATTTTCTGCGTTCGAAGCAGACACTATTCAATAGATTTAGAAATTGAGATAACTTTTATTAATCCAAATTTATTATACTCTATTAAGTATAAAATAATATCGAATAATATATATGATTTGGGAATAGAAGCAACAGTGCAGAGAAATCAGACCGCAAATGTTCAGAAATGGAATGGAGAAAAATGTATGCTTCATGCTCCGAGAATGTTTATCAGATTGTTCATTTTTCCAATTTATTAACAGATAACAAGAAATAAATAAATGACGCCAGTGTTTTGTTTATGGTAGATAAAATAGGTGGAATATACAGATTTACTAAACTTATGAATAATTACTAATGACGTTATTGTACAAAGGATTAGGGGCCAAATCCAATTTAATCCGATCTTAATGCGAGAAAATATGCAGTTCACAGGCCCCTAATTTGATAGGATTTTCGATCCATTTATTACTCAGCAGTAGCATTCCATCACACCTTAAAATGTTTTATTCTTTCTATACGACGGGTTTTGATTTAACGTCTGGATTAAAATCTTGATCGGCTCCCTATCATTAAAGTTTAATTATCTATACATACAGAATATTTAACTTTAATGCTATTAGTGTTTATAATTAGTTAAAATATTAAAAATAAGGATAATATGTAAAAGCAACTATAACTTGTCTGGCTGATTTTAAACACACAGTGAGTCTTTAATTTAATAAAACAAATATATATCAGATTCATGCATTTACATTTAAGTCCCTATATATTTGAAATGATTGTAATTGTAAACAAAAAGAAAATAATATATTGTGCATTAGTGAGGTTTATTTTTTTAGGAAAAGTGAATGCAATCATTTACCATTTGGTAAAGGTAACTAGGTGAAAACTTAGTGTGAGGATGAGAAGATATATTTTATAGGCTATATTTTATAGGCTATATTTTATAGGCTATATTTTATAGGCTATAAAGTAAAGTTCCTTTGGTTTTGGACAGGCTTATTTCGAGAACAAGATCATATCGCATAATTTTTTTTAGACTTTTCTAGATCTCTCTTTGTATTTTAGAGATGGGATCTTTATAAAGATTTACGCTATTTATATATTTCGCATTATTTTCACAATCTCGGGGGTAGATTGTTTTTTTTTTGTTTTTTTTTTTTTGGCTATCTCTGTGTTTCAAGAAAATATGGCTCAATGTGTAAAAGCATTGTTTGAGTAACCCCAAAAGTGATTTTGACGGAAAGTGTCGTGCGTTCAATACCTGGCCACAGCAGAGATAAAAAAAGGAGAGTTGAGTCACTAAATGGAATAAACTATATATATATATATATATATATATATATATATATATACCTGTTGTTGTACCTGCATGTGGTGGATATATGCGCGTTAAAATTCCTTATCTTTTTTATGTAAATGATCACGATATTTTAGGGAGCAATTTGTAATCAGCGTGGATTCATGTATTAACTTTTATCTGACCCTAGCTGTTGTAGGTCTTAAGAGCACGTCAAACCATCTCGCTTAAAAATTGAAACAGATAATCAACATGCAGAATAGATTTCAATCTGTAGAGTTTCTCTCTCTACACACACACACACACAAAAACACACACACACACATATATATATGCATATATATATATATATATATATATATATATATATATATATATATATATATATATATATATACAAATGTAAAAGATCGAAGAAAAAAATTTCATCGTTCAGAACCTTAATTTAAAACAGGGCTCAATGCTAAATTTGACGAATAAATATTTATTGTTACATTAGAACATGTAAATATTCATTATAAAATTGTTCATCTCCTTTCAACATTAAAATCAAATATTTCTTCTAGTGGCTAAAAATGATGGCAATCAATTTTTTTCAAATTGCGGTTAAGGAAACACTAAGTCACTTTCCATTTTTGGAAAATTTTCTGTAAAAGGGAAAAAGGATTTATATTAAGAAAAATGATAGAGGATAAGAAATCGATAAAAAAAGATAGTGGAAAATAATAGACGAAGAAAAGAAAGTCAAGAGAAAGCATATGAAGGCATGGTCCATTCAGAGACCTAGGTATTCTAACAAGTTTTAGAGTTTTTCATTTAACTTTAGGTAACCTTTTCGTCATTCAATTTGCAAAAAAAAATATTTAGGTCGTGAAGTCATATTTCATTTATCTGCCTTATTCATTGATGAAAGATGGGGATAGAAACTTTTTTTAAAATTTATTCATTGTACTTCGAACGTAAATTCTTTCGGAAATATTGTGGTTTTCAACTGATGTAATAGAACACATATACACAAGAGAATTTATATTTGTTAGATAACGATCATTGGTTGGGATTTCTACAATTACATAATTTATTTATAGGGGGTAAATTAAGATCAGCATTAGTATTATGGCTATTATTCTAATGTAAATTCAATATTTTTATTTTATTTTTTATTTATTATTTTCTCTAAATTATTAGTTCAAATATAACTAAGTTTTATAGTGTTTTGATTGAAGATTTTACTCAAAGAACTTTTTTGTAGAAAAATGTTCATCAATTTAAAAAGAAAAATATGTCCTAGTTTAGTATGAACTAATTGATTATCCAGAGGAGTATACCATATTATGTTCCTGTTTCTGTTTTTCTTCCTGGAACAATCATAATTTTCCACAAATCCAACTTGAGAAGATTTAAACCCACTATCCCCAAGAACGTTATCATAAACTGTTTTATATTTTTCAAGTATTTCTTTGCTCGAAGAGTGTTGATTAATCCGTCGTTCTACTGATGATTTAATATGT
Source organism: Acanthosepion pharaonis (assembly GCA_903632075.3). NCBI lineage: Eukaryota > Metazoa > Mollusca > Cephalopoda > Sepiida > Sepiidae > Acanthosepion > Acanthosepion pharaonis. The sequence continues at coordinate 844,000 of CAHIKZ030000804.1, forward strand.
TTGATTACAGCCGATGGGTCATTGCAACTAGGATGGATACAAATTGGTTTGTATTTTTTTCCTTTAATGTTAAAAATTACTTAAAACCAAATGTAATGTAACGTCTAAGAAATCTACTTGTTTAGTATTAGCATTAGACTAGAGCGAAAGATGTAAAACACTACATATTAATTTTCTAAGTGTATCACACTTACGTCTAGTATATTTATTTACTATCATGAGACAATCAACTCTGTAAAGTCCTATACTCTGCCGAATCCAAAAATCTCATTGATATATCAAAATTATCAGCCGAATTTTAATCCACTGTTCGATTTCGTATATTATCACTGATTTTCTGCAGTTGAAAATAATGTTTATTTCGTCCTTCGAAATGTCAGAAAAAATTTTGGCGAATTTTAATGCAAAAGTGAAAAGGTCCTTAGAGATATATGGATGAAAATCGATAATATCAAATTTGATGAAAGTACAATTATTTTTATTTTGATAAATTTTAAATCAGTCGATCACTTCAGAAGTAAACCCCCACCGCATAAGTTTAACATTATTTTAAGTTTATTTATTCTTATTTGAAAGTTGACATGTCCTGACATGATTTTACTTATTCTACCAATCTCAGATCTGGTTGGATTAATAATTCTAGTGGGTAATTTTCGTTGGAAGTCAGGTTTGTGATCTTTGAATAACACATAAGCCGCCTTTGTACTGAGTTTTGCAATTCTATCACTGATTTTCAACTTGTCAGTAATTTGTTTAGCTGAAAAGTTGATAGTATCAATACAATTAGAATGTCAATATTAACTTTTTGTAATTATTCATTAAATTTTCATTATCAAATCATTGTACTCTTTAGGATTCAATTTATAAAAATTAGATATTTTATCAGATTTCAGAAAATATCCGATTAAATTCATTAATATCCTTAACCGATGTCACCAAGTGTTTCCGAAATTTAGTTTTTCGGTAATGGGAAGTGATAATATCAAATAAATCTTTCTCAAAGTTAATGAGATTGTCAATGTAAGTTGCAGTATTCCGATTTTTAAATCCATAGGTACCCCTATTGGAGTTGTACCTCCTTTAATGAAAAATACGCTTTCCATCTGATAATTCGTATAAGATTTTAAGTCTTTAAGACTAACTTCTGAAATTAAACCTGTTTGGGATAGGAATATTTTTCAGCGAAATGTCAAAATTACCCTTATCAATGTCCGTAGTATAGATTAATGGTAAAAGCAGGATCCAATTATCCAAATGTAAAAGAATGAAGAAAGAAAATCCAACGTTCAGTGTGTGTGTGCGGTTGTGTGTTTATGTGTGGGAGAGCGTGTATTTGAATGCGTCCGTGCATGTGTGTGTTTGTGTGTGGGAGAGCGTGTATATGAGTGTGTACGTGTATGTCTCTCTCCCTCTCTCTCTCTCTCTCTCTCTCTCTCTCTCTCTCTGTGTATGTCTATCAATTAAGCGTTATTTTTAGTGAATACACATATTTGCTTAGTACTCCTTTTAGTATAATTATTTTCTTCTTACGGCGTGAATATTCAAGAAATCTGATTAGAGAAGAATATAGGAATATAAATAAATATACGGTTTCCGATATGTGTATTCAATAAAATAACGTTTTAGATAAGAAAACTGAGCAGACATGAAAATTTCGAGAGCCTAGGAGGAGAAGAATTTTCCTTAAATGCATTATTCAACCTTTGATGAATTGCTAAGTTCTTCATAGTTTAGTCCATTTTGTGTACTTTGGATCAAACGACGTTTTCCGCTGACAGGTTTAAATCCATCCCGATAGCGCAAAAGTTTTTTCTAATGAGATTTGTGATGTTATTAAAGAATGGATCATATAAGGTTTTGAAACCACACAACTACATTCGCACTAAATAAAAATTTAAAATGGAACTCCAAAAATGTTATCTATGCAATCAAATGAACAAAATGCAAGAAGTCATATAAAGACATTAGCCGGACACTTAACAACAGAGTTGCCCTTCACAAAAGCAACAACAATTTACCCAACAACAGAAAATTCTTTGTATCACAATATATCTAAAATTGAAATCAAGGCAAATTTAAGATTATGCCAACATACCAAACAGATAACGAATTATTCCTACTAATTCAGGAAGAAATCCATCGAAAAACATAAACCAGCATTGAACATATCATAACCCCACACACATGGACGTACAGCATGCACACATAATGGCCAGATACAGTGGTCGGAAAGCACCCATACATACACGTATGCAAGGGCAAACAGGTATCCATAAAGAAATATATATATATATATATATATATATATATATATATACAGACTTTAAAAAACAGACTGCTCACGGGCACACATACGAAAGCAGGAAGCGTGTGTCTGGGTATGCATATATTTATATGTGCATGTCTATATACATGTACGTATATGAGTATGCTGATTCTTTATTATAAGACAGTATATATATATATATATATATATATATATATATATATATATATATATATATATATATATATATATATGGGGAAGGAATATACATATGCAGGCTAATGGGAACATGCACGCACACAAGGATATTTAGATTTATCACGACGACACAGCTATCATCACCAAATCTCATACCAAACCTTATGTTTTTATTAACACTTATGCAGATATTCACTTTTGCCAACACTCCAGAAATAAGTTCAAGGCTCACTAACAAATAGAGAAAACGAATAATGAGACATTAAAAGAACAAGAGGAAAATAACTCCTTTTAAACTTTTATTCCTTTTATTTGCCTGAAGAAGCTCACAAGACATGGAACTCGTGTAGCACGATTATGAAGAATAAAATATTATACTTATACGAAAACAAATTCACATCTGTCTTTTTAAAATATATATACTTGATATATATATCCCATATATATATATATATATATATATATATATATATATATATATATATATATATATATTTATATATATATTGTTATCATGACAACGTTAACGAGAATCTATTTTACCAGTAAGTGTCGGTTCTAAATGTATTTACTAAAATTTCAAATGAAATCCTCCCAACAGTAATCTAACTGATCAATGGTAAACAACGGCGTAATTGCTAGGAAGGCAAAAGAAAATGTATATAAACAAAAACAATTCAGTTGCTAACAGAGAATATCCCAAGACAAACACAAATGACGACTTCTTGCCGAAAATAATGTGTTGTCTTTATAGACAAATTCTAATAAACGAAACTAGCGCTTTTATTTGTGGAGATAAAAATGAAACGGCAATGGATATAAATGATTCGTTAAACAATAATCTCTCTCTCTCTCTCTCTCTCTTTTCCTCTAAGAGCATCTTCCTATTTTACTAGCAGTGTAGCTGTAATCCTTGAAGCATGCAGAAATATGCTGACAGAAATGGCCAATTTTTGTGTGTTAGCCACAAGTAAATGCGTTGGGGTTCTACGTTATATAAAAGGGCTTTATACGGTATTTCTTTGTGGAATAAAATAAAAATTTACATTATCGAATAAAGCGCATTAAATCAAAGAGAAAATAAAAAGGACATCAATAGAGGCAGTAATAAACATGATGTAGAGACAAAGACTTGAAATCTATCAGCTAACTGAATTGGATGAGGAAAATCAATGCTTGTTTTGGAAAGTAAAACCGGTCAAATATTATGTTCTGCACAACTAACACATATTACCAAAGAAGCACTTCTTGCTTTAGAAAATAAAGAGCGCCTATTATATCAAAGAAACTCTCTTATTATAAGGTATTTGAACTACGAAAGGAAACGAAATATATCAGAATATCACAATGCTAGGGAAGGGGAACACCTGCGAGATATGTGTCAAGATGAGGCTCATAAAACATCAATTGTTGGAAACCATGTTCCCTATTCAAGAGAGGAATATGTGAGAAATGACATTCGGGGAATTGTGACTGTGACATACACTATGCAAAGAGTGTTTATTTGCCAATATCTGTATTTTCTTCCTGTAATTATTTATTCATTATACACTGCGTAAAACTGTATTCTTTCATTGTCATGACATGAAATAAGTGTCATATAAGCACAATGTTTCTTTGAAGCAATAAATATATATACAAAAAGAAAGATGCGAAAGGAAAGAATGGTAAAACGAAACAAATAAATAGAAGATAATTCGCATTTCAATATTTTTCGCTCGGATTTCTTCGATAAAACTTGATGAATATTAAATAAAAACCAAATTTGAATTTGAATACAAAAATTAAAATTAATTATTCCTAAAAATAAATGTATATTCAAACGATAACTATAACTATATATATATATATATATATATATATATATATATATATATATATATATATATATATATATGTTCGTGTTCATTTTGTTGTTTTGTCAGAAGCTTTTTCTGAAACGTTATACTTGAACAAAGGAAAGAGTTGATGCATTAATAAACGTGAGACAAGGGCACACAGGTAATTGACGAGTTGTACGCCGACGTCTTCGGTTAATTGTGCAGGAGATAGAATTTACGGAAACAGGTGGCTTTATTGATATTTATGCAATTAATTACTGAAGTTCAGATTTGCGGAAAGTTATAAACATGTAATAAAGAAAAACTAGATAGAAGAATATCAAGAATAATGGAAAACTAAGGTAGAAGAGTTGAAAAATATATGAGAATATTTTTTTAAAATGTTAACCTTTATTAATCTCTACACTTCCAGAGATTGCTATTATAAGTTTGACATTTGTTTAGAAAACTGTTAGAGGTATTCTACCTGCAGCCGTGTATGGGTTATATTCATACAAGTTTCTTTCAGTGTTTTTCCCTTAAAATTTGCAGATTTCGTATTGCAGATATGCGAAGTTTTATGTTCAGTGGGTGCTAATACCATGTAGCCTGATAATATATAAGTAATTGCATTTGGGTATTTATCACAGTCTATATTTGGGGTTTAGACAGTTGTTTAGTATGTGTGCTTGGTATTCTAGTTTTCAAACATTGGTCCTGGAGAGCAAGAATAAAAGCTTTGGTTATATCTTTTAACTCTACACTACGTAACCACAGATGGTTATGGGGATTGTCTACATCAGAGTTTTTTGGTACAGGCAGAGTATTTGCCATGAAAATGCTTATCTTGACATTATTTCTGCATTTGATTTATTGCATTTACATTTTTAGTATCTTCGTTGCTTCAGTACGTGTATTATTGTTTAATTGCACATATTCCCCCACTTGTAACCCCTTTTGAATGTGTTGGCTTCCTTTATTACTGAATACATTTTCTTATTTCTTGTATGTTGCTTCATCTAGTCTACTGTAGTTGTTGTATGGCTGTGTAGGACAATTCTAGTTAAACTAATTATCTGCTTCCTTCGGATCTAGACTCATACAGTCGATCAACTTCAGTCTTGTGATGATGCATGCGATAACAACTGAGGCGCTTTCTCGTTTTGACATGTGTTCGCTCAATGATCGCTATGCTTTAGTTGAAGTTATTGAAACTATTGCAACACAGATAGAGCCAAAACGTTTATAGCAGATATTATATTTTGTGAATTCAACTCGGTATTTAGCACCAGTCACACACGCATGTGCTGTTATTTTGTTACTTTCTCTTTCATTTTGTTATGCTAGATTCCCTATCCTTCACTAACTTCTACGTATTTACACTTCATCTCTTTCCATTTCCCAAATCTTTGTGACAAACCTAGATCTATTGAGTGTGTTTCCGTAATTCTCCCTTTCTTGAATATTAATTTTGCACATTTATCTAATTCCAAATCCATTCCGATATCACTGAAACCGTTTTTCAGCATTAAGGATAATCTCCAATTCATTGTCGTTTCTGGCAAAGATTTTGATATCATCCATGTAGAATAGGTTATTAAACACTTTCTATTTTACTTTGTATCAATAGTTATTCCTGTTCTGTTCATACGAAAAGAGTATTAAGGATTCACAATAGAAGGGTCAAAAGGGAGTCTCCTTGAATGATTCCTCGTTGATATTCAAAATATTAGCAGTGGCAGCACATTTGGTGTGATAGAGGTATAGTCAGGTTTTCCACAAATTCATACAACATTTAAAGAAATTTACTATCAACGAGGAGATTTTGTACATTTTCAAAGCCTTAAGTATCAAAGCCTTTGGCACATTATCAAAGGCTTTATGGTAATCTAAGCTGTACTGAGATTTATATATTTTTTACTGGACCATTTTATTTATTAGTAGTTATTCTTTAAATCATATAATCGTCTTCGATATCCATTCTGTTCTAAAAGACGTATATTTTCTTTCATTGAGAAAAGAGTAATTTCTGTTCTTCAGTATAGATGCTATTATTTTTTATGTGGTACACAGACTTGTTAATTGTTTATAATTTGTTGGATTATCTGTTTCGGTCATTTTTGGTAGAAGATGTCTAATACCTTTAGTGATAGATCCTGAAATTTCATTGGGTTATTAATTAGCATCGATAATTTGCTTGAAATGTTTTATGAATTGATGACAGATGATAGAGTAAAAAGCTGGATATCTTGTCATTTCCTGGTAATTTACATTTTTGGAATGTTCTTAGAGCTTATCTAACATTATTCTGGGTTCTATTTTTCATTCTTGCACAGGTTTCTTCTCCTTTCTTTCTTGGTCTCGTTTGATTATCTCTGCATTGGAAATATATAGCTTTGGTTTGCTCCAAATATTCTGCCAAAATGTTGAAACTTCTTCCATAGTTGGTCTCTATTTGACATTTTAACTGTATTTCCATTTCCATGTTTAGAATAAATTATTTTTTTCGATAGGACCTACACGGCTTTTCATATCGTCTTCTTCTGTGCCTTTAATTAGAGATTCAATTCAAATTATTCCTTCTCCTTGATTGAAAAACATCCCGGGCTGACGCTTTCCATCTACCCGATGTATATATATATATATAGATACACGCCTCAACATATACATATATATTTTATACTGCATTCTTTAAGAATTACTGTTACTATTACTTTCATTTATAATATTAGAAATCAATAAATAAAAAGAAAATATTATTATTATTAGTAGTAGTAGTGAAATTAGAAGTAGTAGTAGTACAGCATCAAAAGAGTGACATTGGAAGTATTGAAAAGTAGTGGCCGAGTCTGTCTAATACGCAGCTGTGTTGTTGGCAATTCCGCTGCCAAGGTTGTTGGAAATTTTACGTAACTTGTAGTCAATGAATCCCAAAGGAATAAAAACCTGTTCATGTAGACTGGAAAATATCTGAATATTTACTTTCTACACAATGCTCTTATTATAAGGACCATATAATATCTGCTTTATTATATTGACTAGTTAAATATCAGCATCAATATTCATACAACTTTTTCAGGACCATTTTCTGCATAAATAACCGATTTACATTGATCTAAATGCATCGCAATTTTCTCTTAATCTATTAGTTTTCACAACTTACATACACCCCACAGACAAATTAAGCGGAAAAATAAGAAGCAATGTTTTAACGAAGTTAGCCCCATTTATTAATAAGATATCTAGCTCTTAAGGTAACAGGTATAATAAAATATATTTTGTGACTATGTTCACAGAAGATTGTATGAACAAACAAAATAGATCAGATTAAATAATAGATAAATATATTCACAATGAATCCCCTAAATAAAAAGAAGTAAGAAAAGAGATTAAATTGTTTACATCGCAAGTGTCCTAATTATGCGAGCTGGTGAGAAATACAATTGACATTTTAGATACCATATTGTGGCTTCAGATAATAATTGCCTAAAGAAGAAACCTTATGAAAACAAGTGCGAAGAATATGACTATCTGCTATTTGATTATTTTTTTTAAAACGGAATTTCCCCAAGTAAGACAGTAATCCCAGTAAAACACAAGGGTTACAGTGTGTGGAAAGATTAAGAACATAAATATTTATGATGACCAGAAAGAAAAGACAGTAAATAGGTGGGCAGTAGTTAGTTTAAATATAGTTAAATAAGTTTATCTATTAATAATATTCAAACAAAGAATCAACAAATTGGACAGGCATTTTAGATTTATTAAACAACACTTACTAAGATTCTATAGAGGGAAGAATTAAGCATGGCTTCGTGCAACAAGAATGTCCTGAAGGATAGTTTGCATACAGAAAGAGATTAACTAGAAAATTCCGAAAGATTTCACTAGCGATTTTCCAAGCGTAGTTCGGATGTGGCACAAGGCCGAAAGTATGGGGCACCCAGTGCCGATCGAACTCACTACTCAGTCGTAATCGTTCTAACGAGAAAAGCTTGCTAACCATTACACCACCTCGAGGTGCCCCCGAAAGATGTGACTATGTCCCTTGCCTACTTTATGTGAAGACATATTAAAATAAAATTATTCTACTTAACTAACCAATGTAACGCAAACGTTCAAAAAACGAGTGTTTATGCCAAATTGCCAAGTTAGTGTAGCATAATTATTTAAATAGTTAGTTTAACGTCAATATTCAAAAGTGAGTGAGTATTTAATATAATATATATTATATCTTCAAAGAATACATACCTAAACACTTGGTGTATCATTAATCTAATACAAAGTTGGTCATACCTACCTACGTAAATTGTGTAACGATATTCTTTATGTTTTGTATGACTACATCTGTAGATAGTGTGACACAATTATTAATGTTGGGTATTCGTATATCTATAGGTATTGTATTAGTAATGTTCAGTCTGCCTACATCTGTAGATAGTGTAACTCAAATCTTAAAACTTTATATGCCTACATTTGTAGAGAAAGGAACGCAAATCTTAATGCTGGGCAGAGCTACATCTCTAGATAGTGTAATGCCAATCATAATGAAGAGTGCACCTACAACTAGATAGTGTAGGGAAAATCATAATGTTGGGGATGTATATATAAGTAGATTGTGCAACGCTAATCATAATGTCGGGTATATAGTGTAATGCCAATCTTAATGTTGTTCATTTCTTCATATGTATATACTGTAACGCAAATCTTAATGTTGGGTATGCCTAAATCTTTATATAGTGTGTCGAACATCTAAATGTTGAGAATGACTTCATTTGTAGGTAGTGTAACACCAAACTTAATTTTGGGTATGTCTAGATCTGTAGATGATATAAGAACAATATTAATGATCAGCATGCCTACTTCTGCAGATAATGGAATACAAATCTTAATGTGTTGCGTATACCGACATCTGTAGACATTTGTTCGTAAGCCTACAATGTTAATTTGGGTATGTCGACATCTATAGATAGTGTAACGCAAATCATACTATTGGCTATGTCTACATCTGTAAAGAGTATAATGCAAATCTTAATGTGGATTGTCTAACGCAATACATAATATTGGTTATATCTTCATATGTAGATAGTGGAATGCCAATTTTAATTTTGGTTATGCCTACATATGTAGATAGTGTAACATCAATCTTGATATTGGGTATGACTACATCTTTAGATAGCATAATTCATTTCTTAATGTTCTGTATGCCTTTATGTATAGATTGTCTAACGCAAAATATAATATTGATTATATCTTCATATGTAGATAGTTGAATGCCAATTTTAATTTTGGTTATGCCTACATATGTAAATAGTGTAACATTAACCTTTATGTTGGGTTTGCCTACATCTGCACATAATGAAAGGCTAATCGTAATGTTGTGTATGTCTACATCTGTAGATAATTTAATGAACATTTTCATAACTTTTTGTTTATGCACCCTGTAAAACAAATTTTCAAAACATGGTATACATGACTATACATCTCTCTACCTACGTAGTTAGTCTGACGCCAAACTTTACAAAAATGGGTGGGTCTGTCATTCCTAAATATTTCACTTATCAGTGTCACCACCAACCCCTCGGCCGTTGTAGCATTTCTGTATCTTAAAACCTGCGTTGACCAATACTCTCCTACCTGGTTTGAATTTAAGGTCTAGGCTTTCCCTATATTTACTCATGGCTGAGAACATTAGATGTTGTAATAAATTTTGCAAGTGTATTTGCGCATAACGAAAGCTAATGGAATCTGAAATCTGCTCGTTGCTCTCTCATTCCTAGTCGCCATCCATTGCACAAAATCTTGCATCATGCGTATTTAGTTTAATGCACATTTTTTTTTTAATGTACGACTATAATGATCTACAGATAATATATGGTCTGGATGGATGGTTCTACGTAAATCAGCATACAATTCATGGGATTAAACTTTGAAAGCGGAGTTCTTGTAATCAAGATGAAATCCATCGGTGCTGACATTTTTCCTTTTCTGTTGTTTCTTCATTTAACATTTTGGAAAGAAAAGTGTGAATGTGAATACTGTTTAGAATAAAGATGCAATACTAAATCAAAATCAGTCATACATGATTTTCCTCTGATAGCGTAACCTGAACAATTTCATCAATTTACCGATGATTATTCCAAATGTTTCTGTAGACATTGGTAATTTTACGAAGGATTCATGTATTATTTTCAGCGAAAAATATTGCAGACGGAGCGTTAGTGTTCGAGATATGCAAACAAACTATATAATATATTCTTCATGCCTCATAAAATTAATGAATTGTGAATAATTTAACAAGAAAACATAATTGACACAAATGGCCATTGAATTGTAAAGATCAAATACTAGCTAGGTCAAATGGTAAAGAATTGCAGAAATTGTTGAGAAAGCTCAGTGGATTTCAAACAGGTTTTGAAAATTATTTATTGGTTTATTAAAATCGTTTAGGAAAATGTGTTTGTACACTTCTTTCTATAATCACACATAGCATAAAAAGAAAAAAAAATGAATTCATTCAAATTCCAACATATTAAAACACATTTTAACTCCTAAATGTTCAATTTTTCTATCTCGTCATGTAAAATATGTTTCGATTAATTTTAAATATATTTAAATGTCTGAAATTCATTTAGTTTATCTCCGTTAATTATCTGAGGATAAGAATTAGGATGTGGGAGCAAAATAATGTTATTCTGGAAATACGTGTAAGTTTACCAAAAAATATTTTTCTCAAAATTGCTAAGGAGTGATTAATGTTGATGACATTAGTAGAGTTTGCTAAAACGATTATCATTGGTAAATTTTCTGGTAATTCTATGCTAAATTTAAGCAATATTTGTACCACTTTGTGTCTCAATATGAAATATATCTAGAAACATCTTGTTTCGATTTATGAAAATATAAATGAAAAACTAATTTTATTCACAATAGAATTGGTTACCAAAGAATTAGTGCCATTTCGTATTGCATGCTTTTTATTTTGTCTTTATACCTTCTAAGATTGGGGTTTTGAAATGTATAATTTGAGGAAGGAAAGACTGAAAAACAGCGATAATGATAAGCGCCTTATGATTTCTTTGTGAAAAGATAGACTAACGGTAACAATTGAATGTTTAACAGAAGGATGCAGAGAATTCCATGACGGAACGATTAAGGAAAGAATAAGTTTTAACTGAAATGAAATCAAAGAGGACACAGAATCTCAATTACTTGGATATATAATATGGAATGTTAGTTTGAAGAATATCGCACTCACAGGGCATATCGAGCGAAGGAGGGCGACAAGATATCATATGACCAGATACATGACAAGCTTGTGAGAATGGTTGACAGAACGTAAGACAGGAAGATCATCAAATTGAGAAACGCTACTAAGACTAAACAAATATGATGTTTTTAAAACCATGACCGCCCACTTCCTTAACTGACAAGGCTCGTAAAAGAAAAATATTCATACTTTACTTAAGCAAAAAAGGAGAGGTATATCTTAAGAAATCATGAAATTTGTTAGTATATGTTTGAGCATCTTCGAGAAAAGATCTCATATTTGGCCCAATATAACTAATGTAGTATTCATCTTCATAACATCGTCTATTTTAGTTGTGTCAAAAAGTATTTCAGGTTCATGAATTATTCCTGAATTATGGTAAGCTAAAACGTTACAATATTATTTAAAAGGAGCCAAGATATTCCAGTACATTTTTTAAAGTCGACTAAACGCCAGTGTGTCTCCCAACTATGTATTTACTTATTGATGCTTTTGTAACTTTAAATGTCACTAAAAAAAAGACTCAGAAGAGAATGAAATATTTATCTTATCTTTTTCTAAATTTTACTGTACAATTAAATTTTTAATCTTCTTCTATTTCCTTTTACTTCAAAGGTTGTGAAAGTGCAATTTATGACAATATATATATATATATATATATATATATATATATATATATATATATATATATATATATATTCTTGCGAACCTTCCCCTTCCTCCAACCCTATCGTTAGCGGAGGTAGAGGATGATCGTAATATGTGTTATTTTTTTTAACATTTACATTTACTCAATTTTCGTAAAATATATTTCTTTCCCAAGGGTCTTTTTTCCGATTGATCAGACACGACCGAGCGGAATCGATTAAGGAACAATCACAATAGGTGAAAAACAACAATGGAGACAGGCAATATAAATTTATTGACAAACGTAAAAACATGGGAAAGATAAAAAAAAAAAAAAAAAAAACGGTCAAAACAAAGATGACAATCTGTCAAGAACAAAAGTTTAAACATTGTAGACAAAACAGTAGGAGGGAAAGATTGTCTTAGGAAGGTAAAAAACAAACCAACGTATGGCCTTGTGCCATACATCCACGAATTTACAGAACACGTGCCATAGTTGCACGAATTTATTAGACATGAAAATTTTAAGACAAGTAGAAAAAAACATGTAATAAAAAGAAATATCATGCTAAACTTGCATGAAATTACAAACATGGAAAAGAAGTACATGTAAACAAAAACGAAGCACAAGTAAAACAACAAACTTATCTCGTAATAAAAGTTCTTTTCCAATAATGTTTCTTATATCTCCTTTTTTTTCTTTTTCCTTTTCTATTTATTTTTATAAGCGTCTCCTTTAGATGTCTTTTCTTACTTCCTCTCTTTCTTTATTCATCCTGTCTAGGGGCTTGTCCGACGATTAAGTTGAAAATGTTATCTCTCTTTCCTTCATCTCGGTGTGGCAGCATTCTACGTTGAGATCTTTCCTTCCTTTCTCTTCTTTTCCTATAATTATCTCCCTTTGAGATCTTTTCTTGCTTTCTTCTTTTCTTTTTCTATCAGCGACTTGTCTCGGGACTTGGGTGACAGGAAAATCGAAGATGTTTTCTATCTCTCTTTCGTCCTGATGTAGCGGAATTCCGTATACGTCGTCGTTTATTTCACAAATGTCAACGTTTCTTTCGCGTTCCATGTGCTCACATTCGGTCGTCCGTTCGAGGTTTTTCTGCATAGCCAACCAAACCTTTTGCGTTCATAGTAAACGGGTTCACCTATTCCATTCGAAGATGAATTCTCTTTCTCTTATTTTCGCAAATTCGTTCGTTCGGCACTTAGGTCTGGACAAGACCCTTGTTTTCTTCGCAAACACGTCCGCCCGGCCCTAAGGCCTGGACAAGACTGACTTTTTTTCGTTTCTCTATTCATTTCCTTTTTTTCTTGTCAAGGGGTCAATTTTCAAATACGAACTTTTCCCCGTTGTGGGCGAAATGAGGACACTGACCCCCTCTCCACACTGCAGGGTCAGAGAAAGTTTAGTTTAAAGTGTTTAAACTTTTCCTATCTTGAATCTATTCGTGTAAACCATGCTGTCAACATGTTGACCAAAAGAGAAAGAAAGGGTACATTCTGGTTAAACTTGTCGCTACTAAGTCTATCTCTCTCTTTGGGCTTGTCATATTTACCCTTCTGCAAGTACTGAGATCTTTATTTTAGAATGCTTCTAAAATATAAGCAATGGTATAGTTTTTATAATAATTTTAGATGGGGGTTCGTAAGAACACAGACACACACACACATATATATATGTATGTATGTATGTAAAATTGCAATTCTAAATAAAACATAGCAAATCCTCATGAATTGACCTTTTTTAGTAAATTTTCTTCGTCTGTTTTAATGTTCATTCGTATTTCCGTATATGAGAAAATCCTAGTGGATTGAAGAGACCGTTCGTTAATCTGGTTATACTATTAATGTTTGAATTGATCACTATTAAATAATAGCAAAACAAATTATCTCTACGGTTTTAAAGAAGGAAACGATAACCGTATGATTTTGGAGGATGAAATATAAGTGTTCACTTAGAAATACCCTGTAAGTTAACCGAATCGGCATACGCGTAAATAAGGCCAGAGGTTACACCGACTTAAACGTTAACGTAATGAAATTAAAGATGAGGGAATTAGTAAGAATATAAATAATTTTAATAATGAAGAAACAGAAGTTCAGAAAAAATAAAAGAAAGTGTATATAATCTGATTAAGAGATATTGATGAATTTATTTTTAGAGTAAGAAATATATTATCAAATTCAGCCCCAGAGATATTAGCAGCGAATATCTATCTCTGAAATAAGCTTGGAATTGGAAAACCTGTGTTAACCAGAGTTGAATCGAAAGTAAATATGGATATTAAATAATTTCAGTTTGCTACTATGGATGAATGTATAGATAACATTTAAAAAAAATAAATTTGTTTTGACATTAAACGGAAACAAGATAAATTAATCTTACAAAATATTAGTAAATTTTATGTCCCGGAAATTAATTAGATATATCCAATATTTAGATTAAATCAACTTCTTTGAGAATTTAACATGGATAAATTTATTATAAATTACATTGAATACCAGTAACTTAAAAGAAACATTCAATTTTGTGATCATGATTTTAATAAAAAAAATTAATTAAATAAAGTAAATAGTTGGAATAGTTGTATTGAATATTCAGTTGTACAGATATAATTTAATTTTTCTCTGACTGGAAAAGAAATATTCCTCTATTTCTCTTCCATTTTGAGGAGAGTGATATTTTTTTGTGAAGCAATTATCAGAACGTTTGCCTGTTTATTAAATATGATGTTTATTAATTTAACCGTTCGTGACTGTTTCATTGATAACAGATCACCTTTAAACACTACGATATTCAGTCCCCCCCCACGAGGGTGTCATGTGGCACAAGGCCTTTTTAACGTGGGCATTCCGAGCCCGTGGGCTCGGCCAAAAATATGCGCATTGAACCCGTATAAACGGGTTCAGGGACGGTCTACCTCTCCGAAGGAGACTCCGCCCTTCGGCGTAGCCTTCTTCGGGTTTCTCCTGTCCGTAGGAAGAGAGTTCAACCGAAAAGTCGCTCAGGAAGTGAACGACTGACTGACTGTGTCAACCGACACCACCGTTTATTGCCTATCGTAAAATACCAAACCCCAGCCCTGATTATTAGGATTCTCATTTAGACAAAGATGTAAATGAATGTGAGTGAAATTATGCAACATTCAAAAAATAAGGTTAAACATTTGGGATATATTGTTTCAAAGGATCAACATATCATTCTGCGACAGAAATATCTCGGTAGATGCCGTTTTTATTTTACTTTTGTATGTATTCAAATTTTGAAATGCTCGATTAAATTAGACATTTGATAAACAAAACTGCACTCTCCGTTCATTATTTGGAACACGCGAAAGCGTTACAACCGAATTACATTCGTTCGGCTATATGCAATCTTACTAAAAATGTTCATGCCCAAATGTGTAATTTAGAACAGTATTTAATATATATATATATATATATATATATATATATATATATATATATATATATATATATAATTATTTATTTAGAAAATTTATAACATAAACATGTTATAAAATCACTACAAAAATAGCCATTTTGTTTCAACACTCCCGGTGTCTTATCAAGTGATGATGTGTTATGTTTTTTAATTATTTTCTTCAGGTTATCAGCACAACTATAGCTTAGTTTAAGGGTATCAGGATTAAATATTTTACTAAGTGGGTTAGTTTCAGGTTTGGGGAAATATTTCTTGATGCGGTTTAGAAATATATGTCCTAATTTAGTTTTAACCATTATGTTGAAAGGGGGAGTGAACCCGATAATCTTTCTAGATCTTTTTTTCTTATTATGGTTGCAATTAACAAGG
>CAHIKZ030000804.1:862500-867500 GCA_903632075.3 Acanthosepion pharaonis
AGCTAAAGATTATTTTCAAGGCACACAATGTCTTTCTACTCTAAAGTCTTCCCGCTTTGTATTTCCACAGCAGCATGTTATTTCTTGTCTATATTAATAGGCGCATCACCATAGAGTAAAAGTCGATAATATAATATCTCGTTATTTAATGAGTTCTCAATTTCGACGCTGTCTGGAAATTATCGTACGAAATTTCATTTTCTTCACAGCAATATTTAAATGGCGAGTAAAGCAGAGAAACCACTCGAAGAAAGTATATTTCTTTTGAGTATTTTAATAATTGATATTTCCGGTCTTCATCTTCAAGTATATTAGGGCATATTTATGTTGTATATGTTATATTCCTCATTATAGTAATGAAAGATTGTTCGAAATAGTTCGCTCTATATTCAGATACATACCATTTGTTTTAAATAAATATCATCGTTAACTTCTTTAAGAATGGATTCAATAAATGGTGGGAGACTTTATATTTCGACATGTGCATATAGTTGTTAATATTGTTATAATAGTACCTAGAATTACGTTTGACGTAAAGAATTATGTACTTTTTTAATTAGGTTGATATTTATAAAATTATTTATGCCCAGATTTTTTCCTGTGCGTTCAGAGCGATTTTAAATGGTTGCCCAAGCGTACATCTCTTTTATTTTCTTGACTCAAACATTTAGATGTCGTTATCTCTCTCCGATATAAATGATTTTACATTGTAAGTTTTTTATTGTTACGTATCAGCATCTGTTTAATGTTTCTCTCTTATTTCTTCCTAATTATATCACATATTTGTCCGGAATGTGAAGGTAAATATCATAGTATTAAAAATAATGAATTTATTCACAAGTTGTTGGAATGAGTGTTTGAGGGAAGAATTATGAATTTAGTGTTGTTATTAGAAGTGCTATTGGTGGGGACTATTTTCCGTTAAATAAAATCAGACTTATAATATCGACCCGAAATGTATTGGAAAGGCAAAACTAATTCCTTTTTTTTACATGTTCACTGAAGACATTTACGTTTAAGATAAAAAGATGAATATGAGTCATGTGATCAAAATTCAGCTTTTTTACTTCTTGGTATTTGCATTTTGATTTGTTAAACAGCTTATGAGTTATAACTTTTTTGTATCTGGTCACCCCATTTTGAAGTGCACAAAAGTAAAGGAATTTAACAGCCACTTTCAGTTCTTCTTTTTTTACTTGGGGGGGGTGTTTCTTCCTGCTTTTAATTCTTCAAAATATAAAAATCATATTCTATTAAGTCATGGTCCATTGTTTGACTTGACTATCACTTTCTATCACTTTGATAGAGAATAATCTTCTTTGCATGTGTCTATAAAATTTTCTTTTAGAATTTTTGTCACTCATCTCTGTACTTCCTTGCAAATTCCAATCTGGCTTTCCGTTTCTTACTGCTGATGAGTCTTTTGCATCTTGTAGCGTGACCTCTATAATTCTGCTCTCGGACGCTCTTTCGAAAGTTGGATTGTGAAATCATCAAGCACTGTGGAAGTAGTTGGTGATTTCACTGGCCGTTGATATTGAGTTTTTTCTCAAAACTCTCACAATGTTACTGTCATCAACTGCAGTTGTTTTCCTTGGCCGATCTGTAATATGTGTGTTGCAAGTTACACCAGAAATTTCTATGTTTTAAGGACAGTCCAAATTTTTGTGTTGGATATGCCCAACATGTTTCCATTGGCTCTGATTCATTTCCTTCATATATCACATTCAAACTAGCTTGCATTTCTCCCTTAGCCAGGATATGTAGTCTCTACATGTGAAACCCAAAGCTAATACCGGTCAGAGTTATTTTATCTTTAAATAATCAATCTGATAGTCAATATCTGAATAAGAAACATCTGGCAGTAACGTGTTCCAATAATTTTTTCTCATTTTCAAATGGTTGGGTTTTAACGGTAGCTGGTATGTCATAAGTTGTTTAATACATCTAAATTTAAATAGCAGCAAATAAATGTGCAAATTCAAAACTCTTCTCTCATATTTATCTTTTTAATCTTGAGCACAAATGTCTTCAGTGAACAGCAAAAACAAAAGAATTGGTCTTGCCATTCCAATATTTTGAACGGAAAACACATACACATTCATTAATATATGTTTCCCTAACATAGAGAAGTTTTGTCAATTTATTTTAAGCAAAATCCTCTCATAACTTCTGATAATCTTAATAACATTATCATAGAAGACGAAAGAAAATCACCATATTGTTACATGATTTATTCTTAATCCTTTCAAGGCATTCGGCTTACATAAGCCATTATCGGGGATTAAAGATGGTAATTTTGCAACAATGATAATCTGTTTCTTTGCATGTACGATTGCTAAGTAACGATAAATTCGTGCATATGAAACGCAGGAAATAAATATCGCATTGCGGTTCATGATGTGACACTTGACCACGTGAGAGTGAAAATAAAGAAAAGTGTTAAGTTATAAACCAATAGCTTATAAGTATTTAAGTATATTTGTGAGGTTTTCCGAATTTATTTTGTTTATGGTGATTTTCTTTCGTTCTTTCCTGGTTTGTATCCTGTAGATCCGGGTCCAAACTATGGTTCTTAGACCCTATAGGAGAATTGTCATTGAAATAACAGCACTTTTCTGAGTATATACGATATTCCAGGTACGTCGATCGTCTGGCCAATTTCTATGTTAATGTTACCTGGACACTGTTAGTTCAATTGTCCATTCATTGTCTCACGAGACACAGAGCTCCGATTAGTATTGGTTCAATCTTCATTACCCACATCATGTTAATCTTGATCTCCATGTATTTGCATTTGGACATTTTCTAGATTATTCCATGTTAATTACCAGTTTGTATGTTTTAAGTGTAGAGAAGTATACAAGTTTCGCCATCTCTGCGTTATGAATTTGGTGTTTGTGGGGAACACATTCGATATTTTTAGGTTCTGTTTCCCTCAAATGGTATTACTATATCAATAATCATACACAACCTGAATTTCTTGTCTTGTATGTTGGTTTTTATTTCTTTGTCAGTTTGAATTGGCATGTCTAAGTTGACAGTTATATTTTTATTTTATGTACATCTGTTTGGTTGGTGCTCATAACATCTCATAGTGATTTCGAAGTCTGTTTTTCTTACATATCTTCCAGTGAACATATGTCGCTGCCTTGTTATGTCTGTGGATATATTTATTTCTTGCAAGTTCTGGAAATCTTGAGATAATATGATAGAGAGTTTCATCATATATTCCGCAGAAACTGTACTTCAGGTTAGTTATGTCATCTTGATTAAGTGACATGGATAAGAACTGGTGGCGTGGCTTTGGTCATGAGCAGCAAAAATTAGGCCTTCTCTGTCAGCTTGCAAACCGGTGCTCCCCAGACACTGATATTTTCTATTTGTCCACAGCTGTTTCTTATGTTCATTTTAGCGATATTCTAGGCAAAGCCTTGTTCTCCCAGTTTCTATATTTTCTTTTTCCTAATTTAATTTTGCTAAGTTGTTTTGCTTTCTCTTATAATTGTTTGGCGTATATGATATTCGCGACGTTTCTTGTTGGTAGGATTTCTGACATATTAAGTTGTTTCTTGAAGAGGCTGGCTTCTTTGTTGATGGAGTGGATTTTGGTGTCTTACTATTTGTAATAGAGCGTCATTGTTTTTCTAAGATATGCATCCAATCCAATTTTTGTAGTTTTTAGAGTTAGTTCAAATTGGATTAGGCATCGGCCTCCTAAATCTCTTGTTACGTAAAGCCTATCAATATTTGATTTCCGGTGGTGGATTTCTGTAAGCGTTTTTTTCTGGTGTTGGCTTCCAATCATTTAATGTCATTCAACTTCCATTTAATAATGTTAAAACTGCATGATGCTAAGGCTATAGATAAGGTGATATAGCCTTCATTTTATTGGCCACGTTAAGTTCGCTTTCTATTATCAAAGACACTCTCTTATAACATTATTTTCGGATATGTTCGTCATAATTGAATGTTGTATTCTGTCGCCTTCATTAATTCCTAATTATATGTATGTGCCATCTTGGTCTAGTTCCTTAATCTTGTTGTTCATATCCAGGTATAAATCTGTAGTTTTCGTTAGTCTACCGCTTTTGAAGAAGGCTTAACACATTTGTAAATTCTGAATTCTATCTTAATGGCCTTGCTGAATGTTTTCCCAATGAAAATAGCTTTATGTCATCCTTGGCAAAAGTTGTAAGATCATCAATATAGAATAGATCTTTCAGTTTGCTATTTCTGACGTCTATCCACAGCCTTGATGTTCAATAGGAAGATTCAGTCAATTATGTGCCATGCGTGATATACGCATCGGCGATCATGTATCTTTCGATACGTGACTGATGAGACAGTTTTACCATTTCTTTCAGCGGTAGATGAATTGTTAACCAAGGTTATAGAACGCAGTCTGTCTTGCAATTTACACATAGCTGGCAGTAGAAGAGGATTCGGACATTTCCCAAGGTTATTAGCACATAAGTGTATGTCATGGATTTGACTAGAATTCGATCTCGGCTCTCTGACTCTTAGGCCGAGTAGTATCGCTTATTCAAGGCAGAAGAGTAGTGACGAGAAAGAATCTCGTTAGAAGATTCCGCGTTTGACGTTGATTGGTCTCGATGTCAATAAGCAGTTTGTATGTTTTAGGTTTAGTGTAGTATAAAAGTCTTTGCAGCTCTGCGTTATGAATTTGGTATTTGTGAGGAATACATTCGATATTTTTAGGCTCTCCTCTACCCACGAGTTCGTTTCCCTGTTTTCACACCTTTTCACATTGTTTTATTGATAATAATTTGGCCCATGCACCTGTATTTCCTCTTTTATATCACTTCTTTTTTGCTGGGAGTAAATTGCTTTTCTCAAGGAAGTTGTATGTCCTCTCAGTTATGATAGATTATTATTATTATTATTATTATTATTATTATTATTATTATTATTATTATTATTTTCTTTGATTCCTGGCGTTTACACATTTCTTTCCGGGTCCCACCCAGGGACTTAAG